>JXCR01121065.1:0-62281 GCA_002079205.1 Phalaenopsis hybrid cultivar
TTTGTTTATGTTTTCTGTACAGTTTTGACTGAATTGTTGAAACTTAAGAGTTGGCTTTTATTTCTTTTATTATTATTTTTTTTAAGTTTTGTTGAATTGCTGAAATTTAGGAGTTGGCTTTTGTTTCTGGAATTCTGTTTATATGCTAAGAACGGCGTAAGGGTTCTGGTGAGTTATGAAAATAGTTTGAGCTGAATTGCTGAAACTTGGGAGGCTAGAAGTCTTCATTCTTTGGGTATTTCTTCTGTTTTCTGTGCAGTTTTGGCTGAATTGCTGAAATTTGGGAGTTGGCTTTTGTTTCTGTTTTCTATGCAGTTTTGATTGAATTGTTTAAACTTGGTGAATTGCTGCGCTTTAGAGTTGGCTTTTATTTCTGTTTTATGTACAATTTTGGCGAATTTCTGAAACTTGAGAGTTGGCGTTTGTTTGTGGATTTCAGTCTGTATGCCAAGAAGGCATAAGGGTTTTGGTGAGGTATGAAAATCTGAGTTAAATTGCTGAAACTTGGGAGGCTAAATGTCTGCATTGGTTGGCTCTTGTTTCTGTTTTTAAGTTGCTTTCTCGGAAAACTTATGATAATATGTTCAACCACATTTGCTGAGTATGTAAACCATTTAGGGCAGGAAAATTTGGCTATAAATTTGATTTAACTGAAATTGACATGATAATACCAAACTAAACTGAATCTGTGATGTGTTAGTATTTGTCCCTCGTACCAATTTCCATATTTGAAGTTGTGGTCAGGTTAAATTGNATTTTCATATTTCATATTTTTAAATCTATCTATATCGAAAAAAAGTTGACCGACAACCTCTTGAAGAAAGAATTTTTATTCGAGAAGTTTTAAATGGACATGTCGGTAGAGTGGTAGAAAAACTCAANGTTCATTATCTCCAAAAATTGTGCAAGCTCTAGTTTGCACTCAAAATTGGATGAGAACAAAATGGACAAATGAGTCTGTCTGTGTTGAGGAGAATATTCGTGATTTAGATAAATTTGATGCAGGTAAAATGTTTGTTAATAATTTTCTTTTATCAATTTTTATTTATAAATTAATATTAACTCTAATTCTTTATTATATATTATAGATTTATCGAATATTGCAACAGATTCAACATTTTGGTAACGTATTGATAGTTTTTATTCTCTGTTTGGGAGGCTGGAAGCCTGGATTGGTATTTTTTGTTCTTTGTTTATTCTGTTGTTTGCTGTTTTTTATTTTGGAAGTTGTAGTGAGTCATTGAAAAGTTTAAATATTATTATGTGCAGATGCTATTGTTGGGACTTGTTGGAGTTGGTTGGTTGACTCTTGGCCTCAATTTGGAAGGCTGGAAAACCGGATTGTTTTTTTTTTTTTTGCTCTGTTGTTTGCTGTTTTTTTTCTTTATTTTTTTTATTTTGGTGGTTTTGGTGAGTGGTTGAAATGTTATTATGTGTAAATGCTATTGTTGGCCCTATTTGGGACTTGGTTGGTTGGCTCTTGGCCTGGATATTGGAGACTGGAAGATTGCTTTGGTGTTTTCTGTACAGTTTTTGCTTTCTGTAAAGTTCACAACTGGATTTAAGAGGATAGGAGACTAGAAGACTGCATTGGTTGGCTCTTGTTTCTGTTTTGTGTGCAGTTTTGGCTAATTGCTGAAACTTGGGAGTTGGCTTTTGTTTATGTTTTCTGTACAGTTTTGACTGAATTGTTGAAACTTAAGAGTTGGCTTTTATTTCTTTTATTATTATTTTTTTTAAGTTTTGTTGAATTGCTGAAATTTAGGAGTTGGCTTTTGTTTCTGGAATTCTGTTTATATGCTAAGAACGGCGTAAGGGTTCTGGTGAGTTATGAAAATAGTTTGAGCTGAATTGCTGAAACTTGGGAGGCTAGAAGTCTTCATTCTTTGGGTATTTCTTCTGTTTTCTGTGCAGTTTTGGCTGAATTGCTGAAATTTGGGAGTTGGCTTTTGTTTCTGTTTTCTATGCAGTTTTGATTGAATTGTTTAAACTTGGTGAATTGCTGCGCTTTAGAGTTGGCTTTTATTTCTGTTTTATGTACAATTTTGGTGAATTTCTGAAACTTGAGAGTTGGCGTTTGTTTGTGGATTTCAGTCTGTATGCCAAGAAAGGCATAAGGGTTTTGGTGAGGTATGAAAATCTGAGTTAAATTGCTGAAACTCGGGAGGCTAAATGTCTGCATTGGTTGGCTCTTGTTTCTGGTTTTAAGTTGCTTTCTCGGAAAACTTATGATAATATGTTCAACCACATTTGCTGAGTATGTAAACCATTTAGGGCTGGAAAATTTGGCTATAAATTTGATTTAACTGAAATTGACATGATAATACCAAACTAAACTGAATCTGTGATGTGTTAGTATTTGTCCCTCGTACCAATTTCCATATTTGAAGTTGTGGTCAGGTTAAATTGGCACTTGTTGAAAACCTGAATTTACTTTCAATTGTGTCTCTGTTGGATTGCTTTTTATTGCAAAATATTAAATATCGCTGTGTAGCTGGTCATGCTTTAATCCACCAGATACTAAATGCATTATCTACTCATATAGTTAAGTAGTGTTTTTTAACCTGAAGAGAATGAACAAAGACCGTCAAATCTATCCTTTGAACATGAAAACAAAAGCACGGTTTGCTGTTTGCTGTTTTGATGGCAAAAAACAGGCTTTAATAGGAGTGGATGCTTATGTGGATTGGGAGACAAAAAGCATGCCTGATTAAAAAAGCCGAAATTAGGGTAGATGTAGAAATTAGGTACGAGAATGGTGATGAGCCTTATATGAATCGCAAGTAATGTTGTTGCTTGAGAAAGTTCCCTTGGTTTTCTCTATGCTCATAAGATGTTCCTGATGTTCTAGGTATCAGCTGCTGCAATGTGGGCTAGTGCTCTTTGTGCTTTGGAATAAACAAATAGGGAGAGAATATTATATGTATCATAATTTTTCATAAAATAGTGATGAATAAATTTTGTTCAGGGTAACAGGATACAGATATGATTGTCTAGGTTATCAGAAGTTTGTAATTCAGAGCAATTATAGTTATTTTAGAAAGTTAAAGAATTTTAGAAAGCTAATGTTGACCTGCTTAAGTGGGTCAAGGGATTTTTCTTACCTTTTGTGTAGAGATTCATTTCTTGCCTTCTATGAATGAAAGATTCTCTTGGATATGGCTGCCAATTCAAATTGATCGGAGACTTTCATCTTCAAATTGTCTATTTCTTAGTGAAAAAATAGATGTTACTGTTTGCTATCCTTCTAGTTCCCTAACTTCTGCTATTTTGTGTAACACTTGTTATCGGAAATTGTTATGGTGAGTTCTATTTTCCATTTATCACTTTTGTTATTGTGTCTTGCAGGTATTTGCCGCAGAATACACTTTGATATGTAAAATATTTGACTATCAAAAGCCTTATATTTGTTTTATGGATGGGGTGACCATGGGCTTTGGCATTGGTCTTTCAGGCCACGGTCGTTATCGTATCATTACTGAGGTACAACTTCTATTGGAAATCATTGACCAAAATCCTAGAACTAAACCAAATGCAACCTATCATTGTTGAAGTTTTTCTGGTGCAAATTTTTCTTGGTGTGCTAGCGAACTCTTTTAGCAATGCCAGAAAATGGAATTGGCTTGTTCCCTGATGTTGGCTTTGCTTATATAGCTGCACAAAGCCCTGGAGGTGGCGCTGTTGGTATGCTATTAAAGTCTTATTAATTTCTCTTACATTCTTCAAATTTCTCAATAATTGCAACAATAGAGTTTCAATTTTCTGAGTAGGGTTGTGCAAATTTCTGTTTTGTTGACTTGTAAAAGTTAGTCCGTATTTTATTTATAATATTGAGATCTCTGATTTCTTAAGCCAGCTCCATTTCCTTAGCGTCAATTAAAATAGAAAATTAACATCAGTATAGCTTTCTTATATCAAAGCATGCTATGTTGATTTGTACTTTTTGAAGAAAATAATAATATTTATATTGTTCTTTTATTTTAATTTATTTGGCAGTAACACGTGTGCTGTGTTTGATTTCTTATTGACTTATGTTTGATGTAATTGATCACAATAAATCTGACAAGCTTGACATTGAGATACATATTCAACAATATTTTTCTTCATACATGGCAACCAAAATATCAATTTCAAGGCCTTGTACATTTTAGTGCCGCCTGGATGAATTGTATAACCCGAATAATGAGCTTCATGTAAGATTTCTTGTCTCAAATCAGAATCAAGAGGTACCCATAACTGCAACTTATTTCTGATAATACCATTTTCATCGACAATTATATCCGACCTCTTTCCTAATTGAAGTTGTTTCAGAAGTTATGAATATTCACTATTAACTTTCTGAGCTGCCTTAATTCTATCCATTTGTCACGATCCGAACCGGGGCTTGGAGTTCACCACGACGAGAATTGACGATCGGACAGTGAAAATCAATTTTCTGTTATTCTAATTCTATCAATAGCAATTTAATATTTAAATAATACATGAAAGAGTCACTAAAGAAAGTAATAAAATTTAACAAGTAAACATTATTTTTTTTTTGTTACTGTTCTCGTATTCTATATACAGTTGCTACTCTTCTATTCATCTTGTTCAGCTGTTTAAAAACTAGAATTAATATGAAAGTAACATAATGAGTTGTGTGAAGATAACTTGGGAGTAATCACACTTCTAAACTACAGTAATCCAATGATAAGAATTCAATATGCATACGAGTCTATAAGGAATATTATAATATGCTATTTTTTCATATTTTATAAGCAATTTAATATATGTACTTATAAACAATCTGATTTATGCTAATGTATGCATCAATGATCTTTTCCAAATAAACATATTCAATCTTCTATAAGCATTTACTTTAACTTTACTTTTATTTTATACTTTACATATACATCTGTCTCTGTGATGATCACTGTCAACAAACCTATCACACAATTAGTCGATATTGCCCCACCGGCTCCTGTTGGCATAGCGGTTACCTATCTACGCATCGCAACTGTCTAGGATGGAAAAACCCTTACCTGCCCTTGACCGATATTATCCTGTCAGAACAGCGGTTGGTAATGCAAACATTACAATTATCTGGGGAGGTAAATTTTGGTCTACTCATCCCTGACCAATATTACCCCGTCAACACAATTGTTAATGATCTGACCATCACAATTGTCTGGGGCTGTACAAAAACTCAACATGCCCGGGTATACTAGCGTCCATTGCCTGTATCATTAGATTTTGGTCTTCTAATCATGCACATGCAAGTATTCACATATCAATTATTTTATTCTTCATACACATTATTCTGAGACATCTTTATGCATTTGCTGACATGCATATTTATTCTACTGCACAACTATTTATTAAGTATATCATTCATATATATATCTCGGGCATACTTATATTTATCTCATACATACCTCTTACTTATATCTATCTAATACATATTTTTTATTTATATCATACATATCTTTCTTGCATGTGTATCTAAATATCATTCATCTCATGCAAATATTTCATGCATGCAAATCTTTTCCTATTATGCTTATCATGTATATTTGTCCCATCAATATGAAAGATCTGATTAAACTAAGACATACATGAAGTCAAACATACAATATGAAATAAACAAGATTACTTAAATTTAGAAATGTTATTACTCACCTCAGTTGCCATATTAAACTTTTAATCTTCGACAGTTAGCTGGAGGTTGCGGTGACTTTTATGTTGAGATTAATAACCTATAAGACATAATATTAAAATTTAATACTCTAGTAATTTTTGTTAATCAAATTAATTTTCTTAACTTAGGATTAATTTACCTGAAAGTTACATGGTTGTTTTACAGCGAATGTCCACACTCGCCTCTAGTTTCCCGCTTCGATTAACAACCTAAAATCCACAATTAACTTCAAATTTAAATATATTTTGGCTAAAAAAAGTAATTTAACTAAAAATATAATGATTTGCTAAAACATATCTTGAACAACCTTCTCGGCGACAACTCTTCTCCAAAGTGTCCAAATCTACATGTCCCTTCTCTGTATATTCTCAAACTCTTTCCTTCACTGAATTCGTGTTAGAATACCTTACGGAGCTCACAAACCACATTCAACACAAGATTGCAGCCTTCGACAACTATCAGAAAGGAAAAAGCATGAAAAACGAGGAAACACTCAAAATAGAAGCTAGAGACAGAAAATGAACCTCTCAAATAGTATGAAATAGGGTTCAATACTGACTAAAAATACTCCGTAGTCTTAAAATGAAGATTGCGGCACTTTGTGGGCAACCCAGTTGCAGATCGTGACTCAGGTACAGTGCAGAGTCGTGTAGAAGCTTACGGGAAGGGAAGGAAACGGAAGTTGGGGAAGAGGTGCAATGCTCAGGTGGCCTCTTGTCGCCTCAGCTCTCGTCTGCGGGCTGAGCTGCGATCGCAGCCCCTCATAGGAGCTTTTGTTGAGCTCGATCGAACGAGGGAGGGTGAATGAGTGAAACCGAGTGGGGGAGAGGGAATTCGGGAGCAGGGGAAGAAGTTTCGAGAGTTTTAACCTATTCAACGTATTTAACACATGGTAAGTTAGTGGGGAACAGTAATGCGAGATTAAGGAGGGTTAATTAAAGTTTAATTAAATTTGTTTAGTTAAACTTATAACTTCAAATTTTTATTTGTCTCAATTTATTCATAATTAAATTACGATGCTTTATATATAACTAATTGATTTTTTCGTGTAGAATTTTATAAATTTATTTTGATTGAAATCCGAGTGGTGCAAAAATTGAGGTACAATTTAAGTCGCAAAAAAATTCTTCGTTTTCTCAAAAATTGGTTATTACATTATTTCATCATCGAAATTCATAAATTCCACATCGACTATGAAGAAGAAACAAAAGTGATTACAAATATCTATTTCTTGTGAAGTGGTAACTAAAACATGTGATAAACTAGACATCTGATAAATCCAAGATAACGCCCAAAAGACAAATCATCCATCAAACAATGTATCAACATCAGTAGAAACAGTTTCTTCTAATTCTTGACGAGTTGGGAATAAACTTTTGGTTGAATGTTTTGTCTTGGTTTCTCATCACGAGCCACATTATCAGCTTATGCTATCCTCTGCTGACTATTTTTAGAAGTAGATCCTTCTTGAAAATTCCCTTGAGCTGGATTCCTTCTTGAATGAACATCTAATGTGAATCTTTGAACACCATTAGGACAATTTCTCCTCTGATGTCTAGGCTGTCTGCATAAGTAACACTTCTTCGACCCAAGTAAACATTCACCGCGATGTTGCTTTCCACACTTAACACAGAACTGTATAGTGCTACTGCAAGCCTAGCTAACAGCTCCACCAGTGCAAGACGCCATGTTCTTCCCACTAGACTCTTCTTCTGAATGAGATGTTGGTGCCACTTCTTCTGAACTTTTCCTCTTGTGCAACTCTCTTCACTTTTTATTATGCTGGAAATCAATCTCCACTGCTTAACACTCTCCACTAGTTCTGAATAGTCTTCAATTTCAAGTGGCACTAGTTGCTGTTTGATTGAATCTTTCATTCCAGAAATAGATTTATGACATTTCTCCTCTGCATTTAGAATAAGTTAGGGTGCATATCTCGATAGCATAATAAACTTATCTTTGTATTTCATAATTGTCTGTTCTCCTTCCACCAACATAATGAACTTATCTTGCATCTATCTTCTAGTTGACAGTGGTACAAACCAATCTCTCTGAAGGCTTTTATAAACTTGTCCCACGTCACCAAGTGGCTTGTTCTTCCTCGAAACTTCTCATGCATTTGTCCTTGCCACCATCTCTCAACGTCCCCTCAAAAGCAAAAGTGACAAGGGTAACTCTTCTCTCCTGTGGACATGACATACAATCTATGATTTTCTCCACTTTCAATAGCCAATTTTCTCCTTCCATCGACCCTCCTGCTCTAAAAAACAAAGGCGGTCTCATATCTTGAAAAAGCTTCAAGTATTATTTCTATTGGTGCTTCTCCACTGGTATAAGCTTGAGATTGAGAATTTTTAATCGAGTCACAACATCATCATATAAGAGAAATCACCAACACTGGCTGTGACATTTTTGGGTACAACAAATTCTATATTCTCATTTCTAATCTCTTCCTCTGGATCATCCATAATTTTAAAATAACAATCATATAATTTAATTAGAATTAATTAAAAATTTTAATTTATATTATTTATAACTTATAACTTAATCCAATTATCTTGTTGGCTCTTTCATTAAAATTCATCTTATTTAATCTAAACCTTCACTTTCATCTAATCCTCAGCTCTGATACGATTTTTGTTACGACCCAGCTCAGAGCTTGAAGTTAACCAAGGGGGGAACGGACGGTCGGATAGTAAAAATCAATTCTCTGTTATTCTAATTCTATCACTTACAATTTAATATTCAAATAATACATGAAAGAACCACTAAAGAAAATAATTAAAATTAATAAGTAAAAATTATATCTTTCTTATTGTTGTTATCGTCTTTTGTATACATTTGCTCTTTTATATTCATCTTATTCAAATATGACAACAATATAATGAGTTATCTAAAGATAACACAGAAGTAATCACACTTGTAAACAACAGTAATCTAATGAGAAAAATTCAATATGCACGTGAGTTTATAAATAATCTTATATGATGTCGGTCTTTTATATTTTATAAACAATTAATATATATATACTTATAAACAATTTGATATATGTCAATGCATGCATTAAGGATTTTTTTTTCTAAATGAACATACTTAATCTTCTAAAAGCATTTACTTTAACTACTTTTATTTTATACTTAACACACCCTTGGCCGATATTACCTTATTGGCTCCCGTCGGCACAGTGGTTAGTGATTTACACATCACAATTGTCTAGGATGAAAATGTCTTCATCTGCCCTCGACCGATATTATCCTATCGACATAGCAGTTAGTAATGTAAACATTACAATTATCTAGGGAGGTAAGCTTTGTTCTACTCGCCCCAGACTGATATTATCCCGTCAGCATAACAGTTAGTGATCTAACCATCACAATTGTTTGGGATGGTAGAAAAACTCTACATGCGTTGATACACTGACATTTCTTGCGAGTGAAATCCTCAAAACATGCACATGCAAGCGTTCAAATATAAGTTATTTCATTGTTCATACATATATTATTCTAAGATATCTTTATGCATTTACTAACATGCATATTTAATCTGCTGTACAACTATTCATTAGACATATCTTTTATATTCATGTTTATCTCTTATATTTATTTAATGCATATCTCTTACTTATATCTATCTCATACATATCTTTTACTTATAACATGCATATCTTATTAGTTTATCATACATATAATATTTATCTAAATATCATTCATCTCATGCAAATTTTTCATGCATGCACATATTTTTCTATTATGCTTGTCATGAATATCTGTCCTATCGATATAAAGGATTTGATTAACTAGGGCATGCATTTAGTTAAGCTTCAATCTTAGATAAAAAAGATCACTGCAATTTAGAACTGCAATTACTCATCTTAGTTGCTACGCTAAACTCTTTATCTTCTATAGTTAGCTGGAGATTGCGGTGACTTTTACATGAGATCAAGGACCTATAAGACATAATATTAAAATTTAAGACTTAAGTAATTTTTGTTAATTAAATTAATCTTCTTTACTTAGGATTAATTTTTCTGAAAGTTATAGGGTCGCTTTGCAGTGAATGTC
Source organism: Phalaenopsis hybrid cultivar (assembly GCA_002079205.1). Taxonomy (NCBI): domain Eukaryota; kingdom Viridiplantae; phylum Streptophyta; class Magnoliopsida; order Asparagales; family Orchidaceae; genus Phalaenopsis; species Phalaenopsis hybrid cultivar. The sequence continues at coordinate 9,739 of JXCR01121065.1, forward strand.
CATGCTCGCCTCGATCCTACCGCCCCAGTTAACAACCCAGAATCTGCAATTAATTTCAAATTTAAATATATTTTGCCTGAAAAAAAGTTATTTAACCAAAAATATATATGATATGCTAAAACATACCTTAAACAGCCTTTTCGGCATCCAACTCTTCTCCAAAGCGGCCAAATGTTCTCCTTTCTTCTTATCTTCTCAAACTCTTTTCTTCGCTGAATTCGTGTCAGAATACCTTACGGAGCTCGCAAACCGAATTCAACACTTTCGGCACATGATCGACGCCTCCAACAGCAATAGAGAAGGAAAAAAAAAACACAAAAAACGTTGCAAAACTCAAAATGGAAGCAATATAAATAAAATGAAACTCTCAAATAGTATAAAATAGGGTTGTACTTACCAAAAATACACAGAAGCCCTAAAATGCGGATTACGACACTCTGTGGGCCGCCCAGTTGCCGATCGTGACTCTGTTACATTGCAGAGTCGCGTGGAAGCTTATGGGAAGGGACGGAAACGGGAGATGGGGAGGAGGAGCAATGCTTAGGTGGCTGCTCATTGCCTCTGCTCTCGTCTACGGGTTGAGCTGCGATCGCAGCTCCTCATAGGAGCTTTTGCCGAGCTGGATCGAAGAGGGAGGGAGGGTGAACGAGTGAAATCGAGAGGGGGAGAGGGAATTCGAGAGCACGGAATGAAATTTCGAGAACTTTACTTTATTCGATGCATTTAATGCCTGGTAAGTTGGTGGGGAATAATAATGCAAGATTAGGGAGGGTTAATTAAGGTTTAATTTATTTAATTAAATTTATAACTTTAAATTTTTATTTCTCTTAATGTATTCATAATTAATTTATGATGCTTTATATGGAACAAATCAATTTTTCGTATGGAATTTTATAAATTGTTTTGATTGAAATCCGAGGGAAGCAAAATTTGAGATAAAATTTAATTCGCCAAACATTTTCTCTGTTTTCTCAAAAATTAGTTATTACACCATTAGTGTTGGTTGTACGATCAATTGATGTAAATATGTCATATCTTCTGGTCTTTTGACCTCCAACTGCATAACATTAATTTCTTTAATCAATTGCAACTCCTAAGCAATAATCCAACTCGCACTACCTTTGGATTTACAGTTTAAAACTTGACATTGAGATACATATTCAAAAATATATTTCTTTATACTTGATCACCAGAATATGAATTTCAAAGCCTTGTTCATTTTAGTGCTGCTATGATATATATAACTTGAATAATAAGCTTCATGTAAGATTTCTTGTCTCAAATCAGAATCAGCAGGTACCCATAACTGCAATTTGCTTATGGTAATACCATTTTCATCAACATTCATATATGACCTCTTCTCTAATTGAAGTTGTTTCAGAAGTTTCGGATATTCATTTTTAACATTCTGAGATGACTTAACCATTAGTGTTAGTTGTACGATCAATTGATGTAACTATGTCATATCACATGGTCTTTTGACCTCCAATTGAAAAGCATTAGTTTCTTTAATCAATTACAACTCCAATGTTATAATCCAACTTGTAATTACTGTGGATTTATAACTCAAAGCATCAATAACTACATTTGCTCGGCCAGGACTGTATTGTATTTCCAAATCATAGTTTTTGGACAGCTTTAGGCATATTCTTGGCCTCAAATTCAGTTTTTTTTGGTGTGAAAATGTACTTCAAACTCTAATAAACAGTGAAGACTTAGCATTTCACGCCATACAAATAATGTTGTAAAATCTTGAGAGTAAACACCACAACAACTAACTCCAGATCATATGTCAGATAATTTCTCTTTGTGGCTTCATTTGTCCGGATGCATAAGCAATTACATTTTTTATTTTGCATTACAACACAACCCAAGTCTCGCAATGATGCGTCATTGTAAATCTAGAACTCTTATATATTTGATGGTATAGTTAGCACTAGAGTTGTAGTCAAATATTTCTTTAGTTCTTAAAAACTAAGCTCACATTGTGCAATCCACTCAATTTAGACATCTTTCTTCATCGGCTTGGACAACAACGTAATTTTATGTGAAAATCTTTTAACGAATCTCCTGTAATATCCGACCAAACCAATAAAACTACGTACTTCTATAACGTTATTTGGAGTAAGCTGATCCATATCTGCTTTCATCTTCTGAGGATCAACTAAGATTTCTCCGCAGTCAAAATTCATATTTCGGCAACTTTCCATATACCTGATTCTACCTCAACATCTAAAATATTATCCCAGATGCTTGGATGATCATCACCAATTCTTGAATATGTCAGAATATCATCAATAAAAATAATTACAAACTAATACTCGTAAGGCTTGAAGATTCAATTTAGAACAAGAACTCTAGTTAAACCAAAAGACATAATAAGAATTCATAATGATCATATTTGATCCCAAATGCTGGCTTAGTTTTATCCGCCTTCTTGACTCCGACTTGATGATATCCTGATCTCAGATAAATCTTGAAAAATACAAAACACCTAACTGATCAAATAAATAACCGATCCTGGGTAATATATATTTATCCTTTATTGTTACATTGTTTAACTCTCTATAATCAATGCATAACTGCATGAATTCGTATTTTTTCTTGGCAAACAATACATGAGCACTCCAAGATGAATTTCTTGGATTGATAAAACCCTTATCTATCAATTGCTGTAACCGTCATTTCAATAATTGCAATTTTTTCAGAGCCATTCTGTATGAAGACTCGAAAAATGAAGACTTGTCTGACTACACATCAATGGCAAACTAACTTCCCATTCCAGTAGTAGCCCTGACAATTCTTCAACAAATAGATCAAAAAATTATGAAACAACTAGGATGATTTTTGATTCCTGCATATTTTTATGCAACACTTCGAATTTGACTAAAAACAAGTTAACCACTCAACAATAATTTTCAACTTTTACAACATTAATGAGGGAGATTTTGCATTTCAATCACATAAGATATACAATGGTTTTTCACCGAGCATATTGAGTTTTACTCACATTTTTCAGCATTCAATTGTAGTAAAATGCTTCACTAACCAATCCATTCATAGTATGACATCGTAAGTTTGAATTGGTATGATAATCAACTTGGCTTGTAACTTCTTATCATGAATGTTAACATGCACGATACATTTTCTATTTGTTTAAATTTCACTTTCTGAACGCATAATAACAAAAAAGATAGGAGTAAAGTGCATAATATCAACATATAAACTTGCAATAAATTTATTAGAAATGAAAGAGTGTGATGCACCTGAATCAAATAGAATAATGTCTGGCTGATCTTAAATCAGAAGCGTACTTGTAATCAATTCTTCAGATTCTTTAGCTTCTTGAGAGGTAATTGCAAAAACTTGGGTTTTTATAGGTTGCTCGGTTTTGCGCTATGAAGTTTCATTCTTTGCTTGCATTGAAGGTTTTCCCAAAAATTAGTCCTTGATTTGTGAGTAATGTGTTGTCTCTTTTTTTTCCTACGAGCAGTTCATCTGAAGATGCCTCAACTCTCCACATTTATAGCATTTTTTGAAACCCATTAAACACTGCCCAAAATGTCTTATTTCACATTTCACATAAATTAGTTTTTCTGGCTGAGGTTGTTTTTGCGTACCTTTTGATTTAATTTTCTTGCTCTGAAATTCGTCTCCTTTGCCAATTTCTTTTCTTTTGCTTTTCTGAGGTTGTCATTGCTGACTGGAAAAGTCCTGTTCATTTTCAATTCATCTGGCTATTTTAACTAGCACAGAAAATTCACTAATTTTGAACGGCGCCAAAGCTAACCTCAACTTATATCTAAGGTTGCATAGAAATCGGTGGCATTTTTTTCTGGGTACTAATATAATGAGATGCATATTTAGAAAGAGAAGTAATTCTAATTCATATTGCATAATTGATCTGAATCTCCAAGTAAGATTGAAAAATTTATCTTGCCGTATTAATCTGGTCGAAGGTGGAATAAACTAATTCTTGAAAAATTTAACAAATTCATCATACTGAATCTATGTAAGAGGTGACAATTGAAATTTCTCTCTATGTCGTGCCTACCATCGCCTCTTTTTCTCCCTTTCCAGCGTGAAGCTAACACCACTCTTTTTTTCCCGGACAAATCATGCCATCCAGAATCTTTCCGATCTTCGATAGCCAATTTTTAACAACTGTAGGGGTTCCTAGCACCTTTGAGTGCTTGTGGTTCTAATGTTTGAATGATCTTCAAGTATCGATTAACTTCTGCCCCAACTTCAGATTTGGGCTCTATACTAGTAGATGGTTTTTGAATAACCATTTTGTCAACTACCTATGATATCAACTTCACAATGCTTAGAAATTCTATTGCTCTGGTTTTCCATTTGTCCTGTTCTGATTATCATTTATGTTTATTACATTTTCAGTTCGTTCTTCTTGCTCTGCAATTGACCTATGAGGTTGACCCTCAATACTTTCTGATTTTCCTTCAGATATATTCATTTGTATTGACACAAAACTTATTATTCAAATGCAATTTATCATATCGCAGTTATATCGTGTATGCACAATATCTTAAGTCATTCTGGTTACCCACCTCAGATTTATCAACATATAGCTTTGTATAAATTAATTTATTTTTCTTATAATTTTTATTTCTAATCCAACACACTTCCATCATTCTTTTCATCAATAATCAAGCTCTGATATTATTTTCTTTCACACCTCAACTGACCTCAGAGGTGGACAATTCTTCAGACTAAACTCTCACCAACACTCATTCTAACTTGTTGAATCATGACCTAATGAGTGATAAAATTATGTAACTAAATCGCTGCAATATACTTGATATATTCTATTTCATAATTCATTTACATGCTTATATTCGGAAGCATGGATATCATGTCGTCAAGACATATATCCATACAAAGCTGCTAAATCTAACGTAAATAATACATATACCCAAAAGAGTGTACAAGCCTCACATATGACTACTCGCCTTGGTGCCCTTTGTCTCTTTTTGAAAGTCAACAATGAGCTCAGTGAAATAACCAAAACAAAAATAAAATTTTATACACAAAAGCTAAACAACATGCATGCTTGTATGTAATTGTATATGTCCGCACACGAGTCACAACATACTAGAATCGTATAGAACATGTAAGATAAATTAGGTAATGAAAGAAATCATGATTGTTGTATATAATATGTAAATCATTTATTCATATATAGTCATAAGCATGTTCATAATAATTATCAATCCAATCCTAATACTTTTACTTGTAATGTTATAGGCATCAACTATTTCCTTGTCTTGTAATGTCATTGGATTGTCACCTAGCTTGAAGGCTACATTAACTATAGATAAATGTTGACCCCCAACATGTTAATTATTAATAGCCCCATGGTATTAACGATTCCCTATTTTCCGTCGGCGTCCAATCCCAATGGTTCCCGAAGTTTCATCATCGTCTGAGTATCAGCAGTCAGAAATCTTTCTGTTCCCTATCATTCATACTTGCAAGTGTTTATGTAATTGCTTACCTAAAACATCATTTGTGTTATTTCATAAAACACAATTTCTATAACAAACATTTCTAAGATATTTTATATATCACATACATGAGTCATACCAAATGAATACCTATAGATAGTGACATATTCATCTATTTCATAGCGTATTAAAATCACATGTACCACAAGTGACAATCAATTTGCATTCATACAGTCAATGCATATATTCATCCACACTATGCGGGAAATTGTAAGTGCAACAGTGTCAAATATGATATTTATAAAACTCACAAGATTTATTATTCTTAAGTTGGCACATAATTATTTCACCTAAATTGATGGAGCAAGTTTACGATGAGTTTCTCCAACCTCGCCTCGAGCTTGTCGCACATTGTAGACAACTTGAAATTTATAAACATCTTAGGATTTCATACAATCGTAGCTCATTTCATGATTTAACCATAAACATAATTTATTCAAGAGTACTTGCCGCAAACGAGCTTTTTTACAGAACCAACTCTTCGACGAGATTTCCTATTGTTCTTTCCTCTTTCTCATATCACCCTAATCTTTCCTTTACTTCATCGATTTCATGCTAAAAGCCCTTACGGAAGCCCACAAACCAATTTTGTCACTTCCGATATAAGTTTGCCTCTGCTACAGTTATCAGAAATGAATTAGTGCACATTTTTGTGGCATACGTCAAAATAGAAATGCCATGAAGGAAAGGAATGTCACAATTAATGTGAAAGATGGTTTCTTACTCACCAAATTCATCATGGAACCCTGAAATGCCGTCTGTGACACTATGCGTGCCACACTTCTCCGTCTCTTTGCATTTGTGCTACAATGATGAGCTTAGGAGCTCGTGTGAAGGAGAATACAGAGCGTAGAAGAGGAGAGCAGGAAATCCTAGTCGTTCGACCTAATCAAGCCATTGGCATGCCAGGAAAACTGCGGGGAGGTCGGCTGACTATAGTAGATATGCATGATTATGGGATTAATTGAGGTTAAAAAGTTAATCAAACTTTTAACTTCCTCATTTTATATCTTCTCATCCAATTAAAATTTATGCAGTGTTGTATATTGGATTAATTGATTTGATCTGTAGAGTTTTATAAATTTGATTCGATTGAAATCAGAGGGATTTGAAATTTTGGTTAAATTTTATCAAACTTCTTACCTAATTTCTAAAGTTTTGGGTGTTACTACTCTCCACTCCTTATAAAAATTTTGTCATTGAAATTTTTTACTTTACTTGAACAAAAGAGATATTTTGATCATATATCTTTTTCCTATGCAGCTTATTTTTAAGCATGTGCTTCCATTTTTATCTCGGCAAAATGAATTTGTCTGTTCCTCAACTTCTTAATATCAGTTTCTAAAATTTTTTCAAGCTCTTCAATATAAGGTAAATTTTCTGCATGTTAATATCTTCATATGTAATTCTTTGGTCTGATTTTGAAACTCATTTTCTCATTTTTAAGATGTGAAACATCATGAATATCTGACATCAGCAAATAAAACTAGCATGTAAGCAACTGGACCAGAATTTTCTATAATTTTAAAACGACTGATGTACTTGGGACTCAACTTACTTTCCTAATCAAATCTAATTGTACCTTTTATTGGTTCAACTTTTAAAAATACAAAATCATCGGTTACAAATTCTACTACTTTGTCTTTGAGTCATAATATTTTTGCTTTTGATCTTGAGTATTTTTCAATCTGTCTCTGATTAACTTGATTTTCTCTATGGCTCCATCAACTAACTCAACACCTAGCATCTGATATTCACCCACTTCAACCCAACTTAGGGTGTGTTTTAGGGGAGCTTATTTACAGTGGTGGCGTTTTAAAAACGCCGTCGTCTGTTTGGAAAACGAGTTTTTGGGGTGTTTTTAAAATCGTTGTTGGCCATTTAATATTAGACGCGGATCGCGGGCAGGACCCCGCGATCCGCGTTTCATAGGAGCGAAAGACAATTGTTGTCCCTAGCTCCCTCTGCCCTAACTCAGCGTTCGCCTTCTCTCCTTCCGTCGGATCTCTCGACCCCTTCAACATCTCGTCTGCCTCCTCGCCATCTTCTCTTTGCAAGCTTTATTTCTATTCCTTCTCCATGGAATCGCGCGCAGATAGACCTCTTTTCTTCCTTCTCCTTCTCCGATCGTTTGGTCCGTGGAATTGTTTATCCTGTAGGGATTTCTTCTCTATTCCTAATCTTAGAGGTATTGTTGATGTCTATGCTTCTAGTAGACAAGTATTATTAGAACTCGTAATTTTACTTTCTTTGGGATTTTGGAGCCTTCGGTTGCTACTCATAATAATGTCAGATCCATGAGAAGTTTCATTAAGTGAGATCTGTGACAGTTCATTCATTTGCCAATGTTAGTAATGAGTTTTGGTTCTTTTGCTACCATTATTTATGTTGGTTGTTCAAGAATTGCAAGATTGGACTTATGGAATAATCCTATTGCTTAACCGCAAGGAGCTTCTTATTTCCCCTATTATTTAGTTTGATCGTTATAAGTTATGAATGGATTCCTCGATAGTTGGATGATGGTGGATTTGTAAAAGCTGCATATACCATTGTAATTAGAAGGGTTATACACTTACCAATGATTGTTATATTTACAATATGTGAGCTCACATTCATTTGCTTGATAAAAGTTTCACATATACACCATTCAATGGTGTATGGCTGAATGATAAAATATTTATCTATAGTTCTATTCTTGAATATCTATATGCCTTATCATACCCCATAAAATGTGACCTTAATATGTGTGTACTCTTCAAACTATGCATGATTATTTTATTATAATTTCATTACAGCACAGATGGGGTAATGCTGAGATTGAGTGGTAGGTATGTAACTGCCCCTTTAATTACTATTGTGCCATGCAAATGTCCCCAATGCTTTGCTCTTTTCTAATTACTGCTGAGATTGGGTGGTAATGCTGAGAGAGAGAGGGTTGGTGATCTCTGAAACCAATGCATTTCTCCTTTTTAATGGCTAGTTGAGTCTGGGTTGCAGATTATCAGTTTTCAGTTTTTCAGTTTTGAAGGATACACAATTTTTTTGAGTTTTCAGTTTTTTAGTTTTTAAGGATACATAAATTTGTGTGGTAGAAAAGTAAGCTTCTTCAGAAATAATACTTTCAGGCAACCTGAAGTTCTTTTATTGTGGTTTAAGTAATTTAATGCAAATCACTCTGCCTTTTTTTGTTTATTACCTGATGCACCTGGTGTATGAATGATGTCTGTTGTATACATCGAATTATTAGCAGAATTAAGTTGGATAGTTGAAGTGGGTGAATGCATCGAATGTAATGCTTTGTGACAAAATATGAAGTTCTTTAAATTATAACACATTTGTGAAGTTCTTATCTTCTTCATATGCACATTCATATGGTTATACATGAAATGCTATGTTGATGGTTGTTTCAAGTACGAAACACAGAACTTCTTTATTATAAAATGCTGAGATATTTGCTAAAATCTATGTGGGTAAAGTTAAAACTCAATGCTACATATTCACTGTAACGAATATCCACTGATCTCCATAGGATATAACAATGCTGCATCATTAATACATAGATATATTTACCTATTTGTGATTCATCATTTGGTGCAAATGGATCAGACAATGGAGATTTGTAAAGGTCATATTGGCAACAATAACTTGAAATATTCAACTTTAATTTGGGCAGAACAAGTATGCTTTAATGTGATTGACAGTGTTGTTGTCCTTTTCATCCTGATGGAGAGGATTAGGTGGGGCTTATGATGGATATCTTGTCATTTGGATAAATTTTTTTCGTTGGCACATGGTCCTCTAATTCTCAAAATGTGTGGTTTTTTGTTGGTACATTCAGATTACACGTTTTTTAATTATTAAACGGTTTTTTATCTACAAAAAACCTGTAAATAAACTGTTTTCCAAACACACAAACCAAAAAGCTGACAGCTTATCCAGAACATGGGCGGAATGATCATTTATCCAGAATCAACTGTTTTCGAAACGTACAAACAAAACAGCTAGTTAGCTTATCAGGATAAACTGCTTATCAACAGATTATCATGATAAACTGCTTATCTGAATAAGCTGCAGTTGCCCCAAATAGACTCTTAATGGAGTTTTGCATTTTTTTCTCATATACTGTTTCATAAGGAGCCATTTTAGTATTAGACTGATATCTATTTTTGCAGTGAACTTGATTATCAGAATGTGATCTTCTCAACTGCCTCTAAAATCAAGAACACAAAGCCTCAATAGGTCTTGCAGTACCTAAATTGCCCTTTCTAATTGTCCGTTGGTTTGTGGATGAGATGCTATACTAAAGTGTGGATGCGCACCCAAACCTTGTTGCATTCCTTTTCACAATCTGGATGTGATCTTCTATCTCTGTCATAAATGATGATTTTTGGAACTCCGTGCAATCTGATAATTTTTTTTACATACAATATGACATTTTTTCACTGAATCTGTTTGCCTGATTGACAAATGTCGGCGCTGAGAGGGGGTAAAGTTAAAAAGTTAAAGTTGGGGTTTGCCCGTAAGAAGCTGTCGGTCGCTGGGAGTGAAGTCCCGTCGCCCGCTTCGGGAGGACGCTTTAATTTACATATATATATATATATAATTTTTAAAAAATATGAAATCAAATTGACCTCATATCTTCCACAGTTTAAATGAAAGAGTGCTCTATCTCAAATCCTGTATCTATCCCGAGGGATAAACACAAGACTTGTGGATGAGACTCGATCAGATAAACTAAGAAATATATGACATCCGTTTGGTCTGCGAAACCGTTTTATTTGCCGACAAATTCTCCTATTTAATACAAAGAATTAAATAGGGTTTATTTTAGGCTGGGTTCGGAAAAGCTTCCTATAAGGGCAAACCCCTATAGTTAATTACATCTTAAATGACCGAAATCACTTAAGAAAACTCTCGATAAAAATTTGAGAATACTATCTTCAAAGAAGTCAAAAGAATAGGACTTTTCTACGAAATCGGACGAAGATGTGTGAAAGGGGAAAGACTCAAATCTGGAACATTGTTGAGGAATCCAAGTGAAGAGAAACTAGGGAGATCATAGATCCGGAGGCGAGCCTCGGTGACTTCCCAGTCTATCCTATGGTTTGACTTCAGTTTCAAGAAGAAGTTATTAAAGTGTTTCATCCTGCCAATTTTATTTAATTAGGGCTTATATTTGCGTGACATAGTCACACAAATCGCCTGAAAGATATGAGAGTTTACGTCGTATCGGACGACAACCTCAGAACCTAGAAAGAGTTAGGGCTTAAATCACACAGTTTGACTGTGCAAAGGCCTAACAGATAAAATGAGGATTTATGTTTCGCTAGGCAAACAACATCAAAATCCTATGATTTGTTGTTTAATTTCTAGGAAAGAAATAGTTTTGCTGGGGAAGACATGTTCTGCTGTTGAAGATGACCGTGCTGCCCACCACGCTAGCTCCAAGCTTCCCGACGTGACGAGTTTAAGTTTTCTAGGGTGTCCAGTTATAGTGTCAAATCAAATGACCCTATAATTGTAATTCTCTAAACATCCTATATAAAAATGAAATATACTTGAAGCTATATAATATAAAATGTGCAATGCAGGAACAAACAACAGAATGCATGTGGAACAATAACAAGTAGAAACAGGAACAATATAACGTGCTATACAGGAAGAATAATAGCAAGTAGAAACCCGAATAACATAACATGCTATACTACAGTAGCAGGTAGGAACAAAAATGATGTAACATGCTGTACAAGAAGAACAGTAGCAAGTAGCAACAGAAAAATAAAGTACTGTAAAATGTAAATCAAATTTGTACGCCCGTGAGATCCGATGTTCCTTAAGTATAGTAAGCCTAAATGCATCTCAAAAGCGAAGTCCGGAAGAAATCGTCATCCAAGAAATCCAAAGAAGAGCGTTACAACGACTCATGACAGAAAACTCGAGAGAATCAACGAAAAAGACTTAAGTAAAAGAAAATCCTCGAAAATTCTGGGAAAATCCCGAAAGAAAGGAAAGGTAACACGAGTGCCCTGTCCCAAAGCTTCGATAAAACAAAAAAAAATTCGGATGAGGGGGACCGCAAGCACTCGTATGGGACTAGGCTCAGCTGTATATTTATTCTCGAGGGTCCACAAATACCGCAAGCACTCGTATGGGACTAGGCTCAGCTATATTTATTCTCGAGGGTCCACGAAGGCTCTACTCTGTCACCCGAATGTATAGAACCCGCCACTCGTCTAGAAGGGTGTCTTGAACCTCACTCAGAGGGTTATTTCCCAGCCTAAACAGGTATTCGTCAGGTGGACAACCAGCTTTAAAGTGCGTCTTATGTTTTTTAACATGCATTTGAATTTTAAACATGCAAAGAAGGTTATCAATTTTGTTTCGTGGAAAAGTATGTTTTTTTGCTTGAAAAGAGTTTATCAAAACTTATATTTATTATTATTTTTTTTTAGAAATTTTCGTTGTCCACGAGTCAATTACACTGTCGGGCATTGGACTGCCAATCACCTGAGAAGGTTCGAGCCAACTTCCGCTAGACTTATGTCGACGAAGGATACCATATCCTATTGTTCATCAAATGCCTGGATCTTGATGTTATAGGATAGAATATCTTTCTGCTCTATCTTTGGTGTGTCTTTATCATCAATACCGTACGCCTCAAAACGACTACTTGCAACATTGCTTGATGGTTGCACATATAGCAAAAGGCTATACGTGAAAACTTATGCATCGGACATAAGCATTAAAAAGAACAAACCAAGAAGGAAAGAAAAGAACAAAAATAGGTTGAGAGAAGAGACACTGATCCATCTAAAACACCAAAAAAGAGAATGGATCAGTTCTCAAAACTCGTACCGAAGATACCTGAAAAAGTAGGGCCTAAGGTCTTTCCTAACAAACATAAAGCGCAAACTCGCGCTAATTTTTCAAAACCCCAAAGACAGGATTGATCGAATCCACCAAATGCTTTTCCAAAATGAGGTTTAAAATCTCCCAAACTTCAAAAGAAAGTGACTTTGGGGAAACCACCATCGATATTTTCAAACTCATGCCAAAATCAAAATTCCCTCACTTTCGAATTAAAGAAGTCTCGTATATCAAATAAACATGAAATTTTCTCACAGAACCTAAATAAATGCTCAGGGCCGGGGCCAATAAAGAAGAGAAGGCAACCACCAAGACCCTCGGCTAAGACAAGAAACAGGGCTAAATGAGGCTCACGGCTAAGGCAGAAGACAATTTCCAAGACTCATGACCAAATGCAACCCAAGGGGCAGCGAGTGAGGCTCACAACTAAGGCGACCAAAAGAACCACCAATGACTACTATGCTTCCCTGACAAACATAAGAGGATAACTAAAGTGATTATAATTTTTGGGATGACAAACTTGATTCATCCACAACACTCAAGCCAATCAAGCATAGCAAGAAGGACCAAATCACACCCCATGACCTCCAATAGGCCTCACGGATAAGGACCAAAAGGGGAGGCTGGAAGCTGAGACAAACCCAAGAAACAGCAAGTGAGGCTCACGGCTAAGACAAACCTGAGGCACAGGAGCAGAAGAGGCTCACGACTGAGGCAAACCCAAGGAACAACAAGTGAGGCTCACGACTAAGGCAAACCCGAATCAATTCCCTACAAGTTTTGATATACATAAGCGAGTATAAAACATCACCAATCTCTCAAAGTAACAAGTTTGATCCATCTACAATCATTCAAATGATTCAAACTCAACAAGAGGGGGTAGATTAAACTCAAGAAATTCCAATGGGTCTCACGGGTAGGAGTAGGAACCAAAGCCAGCCAAACCACCTCTCGGGTAAGGGCCAAACAAAGCAAACCGAGCTCCCAACTAGAGCCAAACCGAGCCCAGCAGGGGCCAAAACCGAGCCCAACAAGGCTAAAACAGGACCCAAGCATTGATATTAATTCAGGCTTTAATAGAAATTAAAATTCTAGCCACTTCTAAACAAATCAAAAATCAGTAAGAGCCCAAAGTGAGCCTCCAAACCAAGCCAAAACCGAGCCCAACAAGGACCAAAACCGAGTCCAACAATATTAAAATCCATGCTTCCATAAAAAAATAAAGTTCTAGCCATTTCAAGCCAAAGCCGAGACTCCAAACCAAGCCAAAACCGAGCCCAACAAGAACCAAAAACCAAAACAGAGCTCAACAAGGCTAAAACAGGACTCAAGCATTAATATAAATTCAGGCTTGAACAAGAATTAAAGTTTCAGCCACCTGTAAGTAAAACCGAGCCATCCAAAGCCAAGGAACAACCTGCATGTCTAAATATTCCAAGCATACAACGATTCCAACAGATTTTTGAGCAGGGGAGATGCCTCACGAGGAGCTAAACCAAGCCCTCAAAACAAGATACAAATCTTTCCAGATTAAATAAATTTCCTCCTAACATGCATTTTAACTAAGGGAAAGCCGCAGGAGCTAAACCGAACCCCCACATATGTATAAAAAAGTAAAGTGAACTCTCTAGCATTCATTTTAAGCAAGAGAAAGTCTTAAGATGCCAAAGCCGAGACCCCCTAGCATGCATGAAAGACCAAATAGATTCTTCAATATCTCATGCTAAACGAAAGATAAACAGAAAGTTTCACAATACACATCCCAACATGCTTGCAAGAGGAGTATAAATTATTTCAAAGCCATGCGTCAATTATTCAAATCGCTGCCAACATAAACATGATATGATAAATAGAAAATATGCCATATATCCACCACTTTAAGCAAATATCCAAGTTCAATTTCTAAAACATGCTCACATTTCATCCTTCACATGTGAATATCTCAAAAATATATGAAAGTAAAGTAAACTAGCATGCTGTACGATCCAACAGGGCCATGCTCAAAGGCTCGACAGAGAGAAAACCGAAAGGAAACAGGGCACTGAGAAGGGGGGAAGAAGAGTACCTTCCTTTGATGCAAATGTAAAGTGCCGCAAAACCAGAAACCACTTCAAGGAGATGCTTTCACAGAAAATTCCCTTCCTAAACCCCTCTCACTGCAAAAATCTCTACTCTCCTCTTTTGTAAACTTTTTTAACAACCCCAAAAATTCCAAAAGAAACTATGTTTATAGGCAGAGAAGAGAGGTGAAGAGAAAGAAAATCACCCCTCTACCCACGGTACTCGAATCAGGCCAAAAAAAAAAGAAAATATCGGGTCAAAAATATCGTGAAGCAACAGAAACATCCAGGTCCAAGTGGCCAGCCTGTGGAAGCGAGGAAAATATCGGGAAGAAGAGAAAATTTGTCATTCGAGTGTACCAGGGAGCAAGTTTCCCAGAGTCAAACTACCAAGAAAAGGAAAACCACAGCTCGGGGAGACTAACACGGCTTCAGGAAGGAAGACCGCGGGCAGAAAATGTCGGGCAAGGACGAATGAGAAGTCAACTTTCTCTTGTGTGGAGGGGGAGGAGCTCGGTTGGCTTGAGACCGAGAAAGGGAAATGCCAGGCACGCGAACGGGAGAAGGGAGGCAGGACTCGGGTGCGTGAGTTTAGGGATTTAGGGCTTAAAGAAGAAAAAAATATTTGGCTTATATAAATTAATATATATATATATATATATATATATATATATATATATATATATATATATNTCAGAATCAACAGGTACCCATAAATGCAGCTTATTTCTGATAATACCATTTTCATCGACAGTTATATCCGATCTCTTTCCTAATTGAAGTTGTTTCAGAAGTTTTGAATATTCACTATTAGCTTTCCGAGCTGCCTTAATTCTATCCATTTGTCACGATCCAAACCGGGGCTTGGAGTTAACCACGACGAGAATTGACGATCAGACAGTGGAAATCAATTTTCTGTTATTCTAATTCTATCAATAGAAATTTAATATTTAAATAATACATGAAAGTGTCACTAAAGAAAGTAATAAAAATTAACAAGTAAAAATTATATTTTTTTTGTTATTGTTCTCGTATTTTGTATACAGTTGCTACTCTTCTATTCATCTTGTTCAGCTGTTTAAAACCTAGAATTAATATGAAAGCAACATAATGAGTTGTGTGAAGATAACTTGGGAGTAATCACACTTCTAAACTACAGTAATCCAATGATAAGAATTCAATATGCATACGAGTCTATAAGGAATCTTATAATATGCTGTTTTTTCATATTTTATAAGCAATCTAATATATGTACTTATAAACAATCTGATTTGTGCTAATGTATGCATCAATGATTTTTTCTAAATAAACATACTCAATATTCTATAAGCATTTACTTTAACTTTACATTTATTTTATACTTTACATTTATTTTATACTTTTTGATGATCACTGTCAACAAACCTACCACACAATTGGTCGATATTGCCCCACCGGGTCCCGTTGGCATAGCGGTTACCTATCTACGCATCACAATTGTCTAGGATGGAAAAACCCTTACTTGCCCTTGGCCGATATTATCCTCTCCGAACAACAGTTAGTAATGTAAACATTATAATTATCTGGGGAAGTAAACTCTGGTCTACTCATCCCTGATCAACATTACCCCGTCAACACAGTTGTTAATGATCTGACCATCACAATTGTCTGGGGCTGTGCAAAAACTCAACGTGCCCGAGTATAATAGCGTCCATTGCCTGTATCATTAGGGAATGAAATCATCTTCTAATCATGCACATGCAAGTATTCACATATCAATTATTTTATTCTTCATACACATTATTCTGAGACATCTTTATGCATTTGCTAACATGCATATTTATTATACTGCACAACTATTTATTAAGTATATCATTCATATATATATATATATCTCGTGCATACTTATATTTATCTCATACATACCTCTTACTTATATCTATCTAATACATATTTTTTATTTATATCATACATATCTTTCTTGCATGTCTATCTTATATATAATGTCTATCTAAATATCATTCATCTCATGCAAATATTTCATGCATGCACATCTTTTTCTATTATGCTTATCATATATATTTGTCCCATCAATATGAAAGATATGATTAAACTAAGACATACATGAAGTCAAACATACAATATGAAATAAAAAAGATTACTTAAATTTAGAAATGCTATTGCTCACCTCAATTGCCATATTAAACTTTTAATCTTCGACAGTTAGCTGGAGGTTGTGGTGACTTTTATGTTGAGATTAATAACCTATAAGACATAATATTAAAATTTAATACTAAAGTAATTTTTGTTAATCAAATTAATTTTCTTAACTTAGGATTAATTTACCTGAAAGTTACATGGTTGTTTTACAGTGAATGTCTTGAACTTCAGATTTAAATATATTTCAGGATTAATTTACCTGAAAGTTGCACTCGCCTCTAGTTTGCCGCTCTGATTAACAACCTAAAATCCGCAATTAACTTCAGATTTAATTATATTTTGGCTAAAAAAAGTAATTTAACTAAAAATATAATGATTTGCTAAAACATATCTTGAACAACCTTCTTGGCAACAACTTTTCTCCAAAGTGGCCAAATCTAACATCTCTCTTCTTTGTATATTCTCAAACTCTTTCCTTCACTGAATTCGTGTTAGAATATCTTACGGAGCTCACAAACCACATTCAACATAAGATCGCAGCCTTCGACAACTCTCAGAAAGGAAAAAGCACGAAAAGCGAGGAAACACTGAAAAAAGAAGCTAGAGAAAGAAAATGAAACTTTCAAATAGTATGAAATAGGGTTCATTACTGAGTAAAAATACCCCGTAGTCTTAAAATGAAGATTGCGACACTTTGTGGGCTACCCAATTGCAGATCGTGACTCAGGCACAGTGCAAAGTCGTGTAGAAGCTTACGGGAAGGGAAGGAAACGGAAGTTGGGGAAGAGGTGCAATGCTCAGGTGGCCTCTTGTCACCTCAACTCTCGTCTGCGGGCTGAGCTGCGATCGCAGCCCCTCATAGGAGCTTTTGTTGAGCTCGATAGAACGAGGGAGGGTGAATGAGTGAAACCGAGTGGGGGAGAGAATTCGGGAGCAGGGAAGAAATTTCGAGAGTTTTAACCTATTCAACGTATTTAACACCTGGTAAGTTAGTGGGGAACAGTAATGCGAGATTAAGGAGGGTTAATTAAAGTTTAATTAGATTTGTTTAGTTAAACTTATAACTTCAAATTTTTATTTGTCTCAATTTATTCTTAATTAACTTATGATGCTTTATATAGAACTAATAGATTTTTCGTGTAGAATTTTATAAATTTATTTTGATTGAAATCTGATGGTGCAAAAATTGAGGTACAATTTAAGTCGCAAAAAAAATCACTGTTTTCTCAAAAATTGGTTATTACATTATTTCATCCTCGAAATTCATGAATTCCACATCAACTATGAAGAAGAAACAAAAGTGAATATCTGTTTCTTGTGAAGTGGTAACTAAAACATGTGATAAACATCTGATAAATCCAAGATAACACCCAAAAATTAAATCATCCATCAAACAATGTATCAACATCAGTGGAAACAGTTTCTTCTGATTCTTGACGAGTTGGGAATAAACTTTTGGTTGAATGTTTTGTCTTGGTTTCTCATCACAAGCCACATTATCAGCTTATGCTATCCTCTGCTGACTACTTTTAGAAGTAGATCCTTCTTGAAAATTCCCTTGAGTTGGATTCCTTCCTGAATGAACATCTAATGTGAATCTTTGAACACCATTAGGACAATTTCTCCTCTGATGTCCAGGCTGTCTGCATAAGTAACACTTCTTCGACCCAAGCAAACATTCACCTCGATGTTGCTTTCCACACTTAACACAGAACTGTACAGTGCTACTGCAAGCCTAGCTAACAGCTCCACCAGTGTAAGACACCATGTTCTTCCCACTAGACTCTTCTTTTGAATGAGATGTTGGTGGCACTTCTTCCGAACTTTTCCTCTTGTGCAACTCTCTTCACTTTTGATTATGCTGGAAATCAATCTCCACCCCTTAGCACTCTCCACTAGTACTTAATAGTCTTCAATTTCAAGTGGCACTAGTTGCTGTTTGATTGAATTTTTCATTCCGGAAATAGATTTATGACATTTCTCCTCTGCATTTAGAATAAGTTAGGGTGCATATCTCGATAACATAGTAAACTTCTCTTTGTATTTCATAACTGTTTGTTCTCCTTCCACCAACATAATTAATTTATCTTGCATCTATCTTCTAGTTGACAGTGGTACAAACCATTCTCTGAAGGCTTTTATAAACTCGTCCCACGACACCAAGTGGCTTGTTCTTCCTCGAAACTTCTCATGCATTTGTCCTTGCCACCATCTCTCAACGTCTTCCTCAAAAGCCAAAGTGACAAGGGTAACTCTTCTCTCCTGTGGACATGACATACAATCAATGATTTTCTCCACTTTCAATAGCCAATTTTCTGCTTCCACTGACCTTTCTGCTCTAGAAAACAACGGCGGTCTCATATCTTGAAAAAGCTTCAAGTATTATTTCTATTGGTGCTTCTCCACTGGTATAAGCTTGAGATTGAGAATTTTTAATCGAGTCACAACATTCATCATATAAGAGAAATCACCAACACTGTCTGTGACATTTTGGGGTACAAATTCTATATTCTCATGCTAACCTCTTCCTCCGGATCATCCATAATTTTGAAATAACAATCATATAATTTAATTAGACTTAATTAAAAATTTTAATTTATATTATTTATAACATAACCTAATCCAATTATCATGTTGTCTNTTATAACTTAATCCAATTATCCTGTTGGCTCTTTCATTAAAATTCATGTTATTTAATCTAAACCTTTACTTTGATCTAATCCTCAGCTCTGATACAATTTTTGTTACGACCCAGCCTAGAGCTTGAAGTTAACCAAGGGGGGAACAGACGGTCGGATAGGGAAAATCAATTCTCTATTATTCTAATTCTATCACATACAATTTAATATTCAAATAATACATGAAAGAGCCACTAAAGAAAATAATTAAAATTAATAAGTAAAAATTATATCTTTCTTATTGTTGTTATCGTCTTTTGTATATATTTGCTCCTTTATATTCATCTTATTCAAATATGACAACAACATAATGAGTTATCTAAAGATAACACAGGAGTAATCACACTTGTAAACAACAATAATCTAATGAAAATAATTCAATATGCACGTGAGTTTATAAATAATCTTATATGATGTCGGTCTTTTATATTTTATAAACAATTAATATATATGCTTATAAACAATTTGATATATGTCAATGCGTGCATTAATGATTATTTTTTCTAAATGAACATACTTAATCTTCTAAAAACATTTACTTTAACTACTTTTATTTCATACTTTACATACACATCCATTTTGGTGAGGGTCATTGTCAACAAACCTAACACACCCTTGGCCGATATTACCTTATTGGCTCTCGTAGGCACAGTGGTTAGCGATCTACACATCATAATTGTCTAGGATGAAAATGTGTTCATTTGTCCCCTACCGATATTATTCTATCGACATAGCAGTTAGTAATGTAAACATTACAATTATCTAGGGAGGTAAGCTCTGTTCTACTCGCCCCACATTGATATTATCCCGTCAACATAACAGTTAGTGATCTAACCATCACAATTGTTTGGGATGATGGAAAAACTCTACATGCGTTGATACACTGACATTTCTTGCGAGTGAAATCTTCGAAACATGCACATGCAAGCGTTCAAATATAAGTTATTTCATTCTTCATACATATATTATTCTAAGATATCTTTATGCATTTACTAACATGCACATTTAATATGCTGTACAACTATTCATTAGACATCTTTTATATTCATGTTTATCTCTTATATTTATTTAATGCATATCTCTTACTTATATCTATCTCATGCATATCTTTTACTTATGACATGCATATCTTTTTAGTCTATCATACATATAATATCTATCTAAATATCATTCATCTTATGCAAATCTTTCATGCATGCACATATTTTTCTATTATGCTTGCCATGAATATTTGTCCTATCGATCTAGAGGATTTGATTAACTAGGGCATGCATTTAGTTAAGCTACAATCTTAGATAAAAAAGATCACTGCAATTTAGAACTACAATTACTCATCTTAGTTGCTACGCTAAACTCTTTATCTTCTATAGTTAGCTGGAGATTACAGTGACTTTTACATGAGATCAAGGACCTATAAGACATAATATTAAAATTTAAGACTCAAGTAATTTTTGTTAATCAAAATTAATCTTCTTTACTTATGACTAATTTTTCTGAAAGTTATAGTGTCGCTTTGCAGTGAATGTCCATGCTCGCCTCGATCCTACCGCCCCGGTTAACAACCCAGAATCCGCAATTAATTTCAAATTTAAATATATTTTGCCTGAAAAAGAGTTATTTAACCAAAAATATATATGATATGCTAAAACATACCTTAAACAGCCTTTTCGGCATCCGACTCTTCTCCAAAGCGACCAAATGTTCTTCTCCTTTCTTCTTATCTTCTCAAACTCTTTTCTTCGCTGAATTTGTGTCAGAATACTTTACGGAGCTCGCNAAAATTTAAATATATTTTGCCTGAAAAAAAGTTATTTAACCAAGAATATATATGATATGCTAAAACATACCTTAAACAGCCTTTTCGGCATCCAGCTCTTCTCCAAAGAGACCAAATGTTCTCCTTTCTTCTTATCTTCTCAAACTCTTTTCTTCGCTGAATTTGTGTCAGAATACTTTACGGAGCTCGCAAACCAAATTCAACACTTTCGGCACATGATCGGCGCCTCCAACAACAATAGAGAAGGAAAAAAAACACAAAAACGTTGCAAAACTCAAAATAGAAGCAATATAAATAAAATGAAACTCTCAAATAGTATAAAATAGGGTTTTGTACTTACCAAAAATACCCAGAAGCCCTAAAATACTGATTACGACACTCTGTGGGCCACCCAGTTGCCGATCGTGACTCTGTTACATTGCAGAGTTGCGTGGAAGCTTATGGGAAGGGAAGGAAACGGGAGATGTGGAGGAGGTGCAATGCTTAGGTGGCTGCTCGTTGCCTTTGCTCTCGTCTACAGGTTGAGCTGCGATCGTAGCTCCTCATAGGAGCTTTTGCTGAGCTCGATCGAAGAGGGAGGGAGGGTGAACGAGTGAAATCGAGAGGGGGAAGAGGGAATTCGAGAGCACGGAATGAAATTTCGAGAACTTTACTTTATTCGATGCATTTAATGCCGGGTAAGTTGGTGGGGAATAATAATGCAAGATTAGGGAGTGTTAATTAAGGTTTAATTAGGGTTAATTTATTTAATTAAATTTATAACTTTAAATTTTTATTTCTCTTAATCNGGGAGGAGGTGCAATGCATAGGTGGCTGCTCGTTGCCTTTGCTCTCGTCTACAGGTTGAGCTGCGATCGCAGCTCCTCATAGGAGCTTTTGCTGAGCTCGATTGAAGAGGGAGGGAGGGTGAACGAGTGAAATCGAGAGGGGGAAGAGGGAATTCGAGAGCACGGAATGAAATTTTGAGAACTTTACTTTATTCGATGCATTTAATGCCTGGTAGTTGGTGGGGAATAATAATGCAAGATTAAAGAGGGTTAATTAAGGTTTAATTAGGGTTAATTTATTTAATTAAATTTATAACTTTAAATTTTTATTTCTCTTAATCTATTCATAATTAAATTATGATGCTTAATATGGAACAAATCAATTTTTCGTATGGAATTTTATAAATTGTTTTGATTGAAATCCGAGGGAAACAAAAATTGAGATAAAATTTAATTCGCCAAACATTTTCTCCGTTTTCTAAAAAATTAGTTATTACACCATTAGTGTTGGTTGTACGTTCAATTGATGTAAATATGTCATATCTTTTGGTCTTTTGACCCCCAACTGCATAACATTAATTTCTTTAATCAATTGCAACTCCTAAGCAATAATCCAACTCGCACTACCTTTGGATTTACAGTTTAAAACTTGACATTGAAATACATATTCAACAATATATTTCTTTATACTTGACCACCAGAATATGAATTTCAAAGCCTTGTTCATTTTAGTGCTGCTTGGATGATATGTAGAACTTGAATAATAAGCTTCATGTAAGATTTCTTGTCTCAAATCAGAATCAGCAAGTACCCATAACTGCAATTTGCTTATGATAATACCATTTTCATCAACATTCATATATGACCTCTTCTCTAATNAGTGCTGCTTGGATGATATGTATAACTTGAATAATAAGCTTCATGTAAGATTTCTTGTCTCAAATCAGAATTAGCGAGTACCCATAACTGCAATTTGCTTATGATAATACCATTTTCATCAACATTCATATATGACCTCTTCTCTAATTGAAGTTGTTTCAGAAAATTCGAATATTCATTTTTAACATTTTGAGATGACTTAACCATTAGTGTTGGTTGTACGATCAATTGATGTAACTATGTCATATCACATGGTCTTTTGACATCCAATTGAAAAGCATTAGTTTCTTTAATCAATTACAACTCCAATGTTATAATCCAACTTGTAATTACTGTGGATTTATAACTCAAAGCATCGATAACTACATTTGCTCGGCCAAGACTGTATTGTATTTCCAAATCATAGTTTTTGGACAGCTTTAAGCATATTCTCGGCCTCAAATTCAGCTTTTTTTTGTGTGAAAATGTACTTCAAACTCTAATAAACAGTGAAGACTTAGCATTTCACGCCATTACAAATAATGTTGTAAAATCTTGAGAGTAAACACCACAACAACTAACTCCAGATCATATGTCAGATAATTCCTCTCTGTGGCTTCATTTGTCCGGATACAGAAGCAATTACTTTTTTTTATTTTGCATTACAACACAACCCAAGTCTCGCAATGATGCGTCATTGTAAATCTAGAACTCTTATATATTTAATGGCATAGTTAGCACTAGAGTTGTAGTCAAATATTTCTTTAATTCTTGAAAACTAAGTTCACATTATGCAATCCACTCAACTTAGACATCTTTCTTCATCGGCTTGGACAATAGCGTAATTTTCTGTGAAAATCCTTTAACGAATCTCCTGTAATATCCGACCAAACCAATAAAACTACGTACTTCTATAACATTATTTAGAGTAAGCTGATCCATATATGCTTTCATCTTCTGAGGATTAACTAAGATTTCTTGGCCACTGATAATATGCCCTAAGAATGCAATACTCCGCAGTCAAAATTCATATGTCGACAACTTTCCATATACCTGATTCTACCTCAACATCTAAAATATTATCCCAGATGCTTGGATGATCATCACCAATTCTTGAATATGTCAGAATATCATCAATAAAAATAATTACAAACTAATACTCGTAAGGCTTGAAGATTCAATTTAGAACAAGAACTCTAGATAAACCAAAAGACATAATAAGAATTCATAATGATCATATTTGACCCCAAATGCTGGCTTAGTTATATCCGTCTTCTTGACTCTAACTTGATGATATCCTGATCTCAGATAAATCTTGAAAAATACAAAACACCTAATTGATCAAATAAATAACCGATTCTGGGTAATATATATTTTTCCTTTACTGTTACATTGTTTAAATCTCTATAATCAATGCATAACTGCATGAATCCGTATTTTTTCTTGACAAATAATATATGAGCACTCCAAGATGAATTTCTTGGACTGATAAAACCCTTATCTATCAATTACTGTAACCGTCATTTCAATAATTGCAATTTTTTCGGAGCAATCTTGTATGAAGGCTTGAAAAATGAAGACGTGTCTGACTACACATCAATGGCAAACTAACTTCCCATTCCAGTAGTAGCCCTAACAATTCTTCAAGAAATAGATCAGAAAATNATATCAAACTTCTTGCCTAATTTCTAAAGTTTTGGGTGTTACTACTCTCCGCTCCTTATAAAAATTTTGTCATTGAAATTTTTTACTTTACTTGAATAAAAGATATATTTTGATCATATATTTTTTTCCTATGCAGCTTCCATTTTTATCTCGGCAAAATGAATTTGCTGTTCCTCAATTTCTTAATATCAGTTTCTAAAATTTTTTCATGCTCTTCAATATAAGGTAAATTTTCTGCATATTAATATCTTCATATGTATTTCTTTGGTCTGATTTTAAAACTCATTTTCTCATTTTTAAGATGTGAAATATCATGAATATCTGACATCAGCAAATAAAACTAGCATGTAAGCAATTGGACCAATATTTTCTATAATTTCAAAATGACCGATGTACTTGGGACTCAACTTACTTTTCTAATCAAATCTAATTGTACATTTTATTGGTCCAACTTTTACAAATACAAAATCATCGGTTTCAAATTCTACTACTTTGTCTTTGAGTCATAATATTTTTGCTTTTGATCTTGAGTATTTTTCAATCTGTCTCTGATTAACTTGATTTTCTCTATGGCTCCATCAACTAACTCAACACCTAGCATCTGATACCCACTTCAACCCAACTTAGGGTGTGTTTTGGGGGAGCTTCCGTCTGTTTGGAAAACGAGTTTTTGGGGTGTTTTTAAAAACGTCGTTGGCCATTTAATATTAGACGCGGATTGCGGGCAGGAGCCCGCGATCCGGTTTTCATAGGAGCAAAAGACAATTGTTGCCGCTAGCTCCCTCTGCCCTAACTCAGCGTTCGCCTTCTCCTCCTTCTGTCGGATCTCTCGACCCCTTCAACATCTCGTCTGCCTCCTCGCCATCTTCTCTTTGCAATCTTCATTTCTATTCCTTCTCCATGGAATCACGGCGCAGATAGACCTATTTTCTTCCTTCTCCTTCTCCTATCGTTTGGTCCATGGAATTGCTTATCCTGTAGGGATTTCTTCTCTATTCCTAATCTTAGAGGTATTGCTGATGTCTATGCTTCTAGTAGACAAGTATTATTAGAACTCGTAATTTTACTTTCTTTGGGATTTTGGAGCCTTCAGTTGCCACGCATAATGATGTCAGATCCATGAGAAGTTTCATTAGGTGAGATCTGTGACAGTTCTTTCATTTTCCAATGTTTGTAATGAGTTTTGGTTCTTTTGCTACCATTATTTATTTTGGTTGTTCAAGAATTGCAAGATTGGACTTATGGAATAATCCTATTGCTTAACCGCAAGGAGCTTCTTATTNTTTGATATATTCTATTTCATAATTCATTCACATGCTTATACTCGGAAGCGTGGATAACATGTCATCAAGACATATATCCATACAAAGCTGCTAAATCTAACGTAAGTAATACATATACCCAAAAGAGTGTACAAGCCTCCAAAATTATAATGCAAAAGCTCTATAAGTCACATATGACTACTCGCCTTGGTGCCCTTTGTCTCTTTTTGAAAGTCAACAATGAGCTTAGTGAAATAATCAAAACAAAAATAAAATTTTATACACAAAAGCTAAACAACCTGCATGCTCGTATGTAATTGTATATGTCTGCACACGAGTCACAACATACTAGAATCGTATAGAACATGTAAGATAAAGTAGGTAATGAAAGAAATCATGACTGTTGTATATAATATGTAAATCATTTATTCATATATAGTCATAAGCATGTTCCTAATAATTATCAATCCAATCATAACACTATTACTTGTAATGTTATAGACATCAACTATTTCCATGTCTTGTAATGTCATTGGATTGTCACCCAGCTTGAAGGCTACATTAATTATCGATAAATGTTGGTCCCCAACATGTTAATTATTAATAGCCCCATGGTACCAACGATTCCATATTTTCCGTTGGCGTCCAATCCCAATGGTTCCTGAAGTTTCATCACCGTCTGAGTATCAACAGTCAGAAATCCTTCTGCTCCCTATCATTCATACTTGCAAGTATTTATGTAATTGCTTACCTAAAACATCATTTGTGTTATTTCATAAAACACAATTTCTATAACAATCATTTCTAAGACATTTCATATATCACATACACGAGTCATACCAAATGAATACCTACAGATAGTGACATATTCATCTATTTTATAGCGTATTAAAATCACATGTATCACAAGTGACAATCAATTTGCATTCATACAGTCAATGCATATATTCATCCACAGTATGCGGGAAATTGTAAGTGCAACAGTGTCAAATATGATATTTATAAAACTCACAAGATTTATTATTCTTAAGTTGGCACATAATTATTTCACCTAAATTGATGGAGCAAGTTTACGATGAGTTTCTCCAACCTCGCCTCGAGCTTGTCGCACATTGTAGACAACTTGAAATTTATAAACATCTTAGGATTTCATACAATCGTAGCTCATTTCATGATTTAACCATAAACATAATTTATTCAAGAGTACTTGCCGCAAACGAGCTTTTTTACAGAACCAACTCTTCTATGAGATTTCCTATTGTTCTTGCCTCTTTCTCATATCACCCTAATCTTCCCTTTACTTCATTGATTTCATGCTAAAAGCCCTTACGGATGCCCACAAACCAATTTTGTCACTTTCGATATAAGTTTGCCTCTGCAGAAATGAATTAGTGCACATTTTTGTGGCATACGTCAAAATAGAAATGCAATGAAGGAAATGACAATTAACGTGAAAGATGGTTCTTACTCACCAAATTCATCATGGAACCCTGAAATGCCGTCAGTGACACTATGCGTGCCGCACTTCTCCGTCTCTTTGCATTTGTGCTGCAATGATGAGCTTAGAGCTCGCGTGAAGGAGAATACAAAGCGTAGAAGAGGAGAGCAGGAAATCCTAGTCGTTCGACCTAATCAAGNTATGTGGTAATGCTGAGATTGGGTGGTAGGTATGTAACTGCCCCTTTAATTACTATTGTGCCATGCAAATGTCCCCAATGCTTTGCTCCTTTCTNCTATAGATAAATGTTGGTCCCCAACATGTTAATTATCAATAGCCCCATGGTACCAACGATTCCATATTTTCCGTTGGCGTCCAATCCCAATGGTTCCCGAAGTTTCATCACCATCTGAGTATCAGCAATCAGAAATCCTTCTGTTCCCTATCATTCATACT
This sequence comes from Phalaenopsis hybrid cultivar, assembly GCA_002079205.1. Taxonomy (NCBI): domain Eukaryota; kingdom Viridiplantae; phylum Streptophyta; class Magnoliopsida; order Asparagales; family Orchidaceae; genus Phalaenopsis; species Phalaenopsis hybrid cultivar. The sequence continues at coordinate 37,231 of JXCR01121065.1, forward strand.
TGCAAGTATTTATGTAATTGCTTACCTGAATCATCATTTGTGTTATTTCATAAAACACAATTTCTATAACAAACATTTCTAAGACATTTCATATATCACATACACGAGTCATACCAAATGAATACCTACAGATAGTGACATATTCNTGTTTCAAAAAGTTTATTCGAGTATTCGACAGGTAACGGTGCAAGCGATGTGAATTGTGGCGATCAGATGCGCCGATTCTCCGAATTGCAAGATTTGTGCAGAAGGCCACCCTAAGGCTCAAAAGGTCCTATAAGAATTCCTTTTGGGTTTCCTCATGTTGGTTTCACCCTTCTAAGTGGTAGAAGTCGATACCATACACACGAAACTCCAAAAGGGTACAGAAGTGGGTTGGATTTCTAAAACGAGGTGGATCCCATTTCTAAGGTTCTAAGATAGTCGAAGGGAGATCCCTAATGCTAGATCCTAAACCCTAAGAGGAAGACTAGACCTCACTAAAAATGAGGTCAACAACAAATAGTTAGTTGATTTTGTTAAGCTGTTAATAATGACCCAAATATTTTCGTGATCTTGCAGCATTGAGAAATCACATAACAAAATTCATAGCAATTTCTTCACATTTTCATTCACGTAGCAATGACTGCAACAATCCACCGAGTCTCTGATGCTCAACCTTTACATTCTAACAAACTTTACATTGAGATACATATTTAACATTATTTTTCTTCATACCTGGTCGCTAGAATATTAATTTCAAATCCATGTACATTTTAGTCCTGTGTGGATGAATTGTATTACCTTAATAATGAGCTTCATGTAGGATTTCCTGTCTCAAATCATAATCAGAAGGTACCCATAACTGCAACTTATTTCTGATAACACCATTTTCATCAACAGTCATATTCAACCTCTTTTCTGATTGAAGTTGTTTTAAAAGCATCAAATATTCATTATGAACTTTCTGAGCTGCATTAATTATATCTATTCGTGTTGGTTGTATGATCAATTGATGTAAATATCTCATATCCTGGTCTTCTGATTTTCAATTGCGAGACATTAATTTTTTTAATCAATTCTAGTTCTCGAGTAATAATCCAGCTTGCACTACTTGTGGATTTACGGCTTAAAGCATCAGTAACTATATTTGTTTTGCTAGGACAATACAATATATCCAAATCACAGTGTTTGAGCAGCTCTAGCCATCTTATCTACCTCAAATTCAGTTTTTTTTTGTGTAAAAATGTACTTCAAACTCTGATGATCAGTGAAGACTTTGTATTTCATAAAAATAATGCCGCCAAATTTTGAGAGCAAACAACACATCAACTAACTCTAAATCATGTGTTAGATAATTCCTCTCATGTGACTTCATTTGTCTGGATGTATAAGCTATTATATTTTTATTTTGCATTAGAACACAATCCAAGCCTTGCAATGACGCGTCACTGTAAATCTGAAACCCTTATGTGCTTGATGGAATAGTTAGCACTGGAGCACTAGTAAAATATTTCCTTAATTCTTGAAAACTGTGCTCACGTTCTGCAGTTCACTCAAATTGGATATTTTTCCTCATCATCTTGGACAACATCATAACTATTTGTGAAAATTTTTAACAAATCTCCTGTAATATTCAACCAAACTAAGAAAATTATGTACCCCCGTAACATTCTTTGGAGTAGGTCATTTCACAATTGCATTCACCCATGGAGATCTACTGAGATGTCTTGGCCATTGAGCCTCAACAACTCCAATACTATCCTTCGATGCTTGACATGTTCATCATCAGTTCTTGAATATATCAGAATATCATGAATAAAAATAATGATAAACTAATCCACATAGGGCTTAAAGATTCAATTCACCAGGTTCATGAATATAGTATGAGCATTGGTTAAGCAAAAATGCATAACTAGGATTTTAGAATGCCCATACCTGGTTCCAAAAGTTGTTTTAGTTATATTTGGCTCTTTGAGTTTGACATGATGATATCTTGATCTCAGATCAATTTAGAAAAATAAAAAAGCACATTCCAATTGATCAAATAAATCATCTCTTGAGTAATGTATATTTGTTATTAATTGTCACCTTGTTTAGCTCTCTAAAATCAATGCATAACTGCATATATTCGTCTTTCTTATTGACAAATAATGTAGGAGCACTTCAAGACTGTAACTAATAGGCCATATCTACATAGGAGCACTCCAAGATGAATTGCTTGTCCCAATAAAACCCTTATCTATCAGTTCCTGTAACTAACATTTCAATTCTTGTGATTGATTTAGTCATCCTGTAAGTAAACTTGAAAATTGCAGACATGCCTGACTGCATGTCAATGCCAAACTCAACTTCTTTTTCTGGTGGTAGCCATGTCAATTCTTCAGGAAATACATCAGATAATTTTGCAACAACTGGGATATTTTTCAATACTTCATGTTTTTATTCTCACTTCTAATTATTGTGAAAAACGACGTCAATAAAGCAAAAAAAAGATCGAGAAAATTCGCAAACAGAAAAGAATAGACACAGATTTATGTGGTTCGACAAAATGCATACGTCCACGTAGTTGCAGAGGATTTTATTACTTGAAGAATTGCACCGTCGTCGATCACGTGGTTCGACTTACGAGAAAAGTTGTATCTCTCAAACTTCCTCTCTCTCTCTTTTCTGTCTCTCCCCACTAAAAGGGGATCGAAAGGAAGAAACAAATTTTGCTGTAGCCTTCGTACGCACCAAAGAAGAAAAACTTGTGATTGCTTGTCTTCTTCCCGTAAGCGGAACACCAAAGAATCGAAAAAGCAAAGCAGCCTTGCGATTTCCTCTTCTCCTTATGTTAGCAAGAATGCCGAAGCCAAAAAAGGGAGATCAGCCAAAGCCTTTATACCTTTTTTTCTTTTCTTCTGCAAAACTCAAAAAATGGCGGGATCCTGCTTGTTTCACAAAAGCAAGAGACTGGAACAGTAATTTATTTTTATTATTATTTTTTCGGAAATCAGGCTCCACTTAACAAATTTCTCACTTGAAGACTTGTACACTAGCTGCATCATCCGCTGACTGCATCATCTTTTTTCTCAACTGTGATATCCTCCACCTCTGCAACTCAAGTTCTCTATCTTCATGCTAGAAGACCAACTGAATTTGCGCACAACTTCAGCTTCTCAAGTGTAACACCCTTAGTCAACATATCAACAAGGTACTTGCTTTCACAAAATTTATAAAATAACTGTCTGTCATCCAACAATGACCGTATGAAGTGATACCTGATTTGAATGTGCTTGGTTCTGGACTGAAATGCTGGATTCATGGCAAGAAATATGACGTCTTGATTATCACCGTAGAGAATGCCCTTTTGATTCTTCTTGCCCAATTCTTGCTAGAAGCACTGCAACCATATCATCTTCTTTGCAGCATCTGACACTGCTGTATACAGCTTCTATAGTAGATAAAGAAACTATCTTCTGCAGATTTTTTGAGTCCCATGATACTGCAGTGCCTCCAAGAGTATAAATATAGCCTGTAGTACTTCTTCTGATATTAATATCTTTAGTTAGATCAACATCAACATAGCCCTGTACCTCTAAACTCTTTCTTGAGAAACAAACAAGTTTCTGAAGAGCCCTTTAGGCACCTCAAGATCCACTTCACTCCTTCCCAATGTTCATTCCCTAGAATATTCATGTATATGCTAATAACTCCCACTGCATGGGTAATCTCTGGTCTGATACAAATCATAACATACATAAGTGAACCAATAGCTGAAGCGTAAGGAACCTTACTCATGTGGTTATGTTCTTCCTCTGACTTAGTTGACAGATTTTTGTTGAGTCTGAAGTGACCGTCCAAAGGTGTGCCAATTGGTTTGGCCTTGTCCATATTGAAACTGCTTAGTACATTTTTCACATACTTAGCCTGAAAGCCTCAACCTGCCTCTGACTCTGCCTCTGACAATTCTTATGCGAAGGATTTGCTTTGCCGCACCCAAATATTTCATTGCAAAGTGTTTTGACATCTGTTTCTTCAGATTATTGATTTCATCAATACTGGCCACTACAATAAGCATATCATCTACATACAATAGTAGGATGATATAAGAATTGTCAAAGTACCTGACATAGCAATAATGATCTGTCTAAGATCTGTTGTACCCTGTATTTTGCATGAAATTATCAAATTTCTTGTACTGTTTTAGAAGCTTGCTTCAGGTCGTACAAGCTTTTCTTCATTCTGCAAACTGAATCTTTTTTTCTCTGTACCACAAACCCTTCAGGTTGGTGCATGTAGATTTTTTCCTCAAGATCTCCATGAAGGAAAATTCTCTTCACATCAAACTGTTTAAGGAATAGATCTTCAGTAGCAACCATAGCTAGTACCATTCTAATGGTTGTGAGCTTCACCACTGGAGAAAAGATCTCAGAATAGTCAATTCCCCTATTTCTACTGAAAGTCCTTTACAACAAGTCTAGACTTGTACCTCTTACTGTCATCATGCCTTATCTTCATCCGGTACACTTACTTGTTGTGTAATGACTTCTTCGTTGGTGGAAGTTCTGTCAGCTGTCATGTCTGATTTTCTAGTAGAGAATTCATCTCTTTCATGACAAGCTCCAACTTGCTTGAATTTTCATTTGCAAGGTTTTTTAATAACTCTGCGGTTCTCCTTCATCTGTCAGTAGGATGTAGTTTAAAGTTAGAGAATAACGTTGTGGAGAGCGTCTAGTCCTTTCTGATCTGCGAACTGCTACTGTAGGGGTGGATTGCTATGAAACTGACTGTGGAATAATAGGAATGGATACTTCAGACCCACTCTCCTCGTCACCCGCATCTTTGCTCTGTATAGTGACCTCTGGTAGATCATTAAACCCTATCAATTCAGATTCTTGTGGCGTTGCTTCAGAACTTGTACTGATCTTGTTCTTGTACATAACATTCTCATTGAAAATCACATTTCTGTTCTTTATGATCTTCCGATCCTAATCATCCCAGAAACGATAGCCAAATGCCTCATTTCCATAGCCAATGAAATAACATTTCTTTGACTTAGCCTCAAGTTTACTTTGAGCATCGGGATTAATTAGAGAATAAAAAAGACACCCAAAGGTTTTAGAGTGAGAAAATTTGACCTCTTTCCCACTCCAGACCTTTTCAGATAATTCACAATCTAACGGAACATATGACCCCTTGTTGATCAAATAAATTGCAGTGCTGACCGTTTCTGCCTAGAAAGTAAGTGGTAGTCCGACATGCAATCTCATGCTTCTAGCCCGCTCATTAATTGTCCTGTTCATACGTTTTGCAACTCCATTTTGCTGTGGTGTTCCTGAAACAGTCTTCTCCATTCTGATACCCCGAGCTGCACGGTACTCCTTAAACTCACCATCAATGAACTAACAATCATTTTCAGACCTCAAACATTTTTGTTTTAAGTCTGTCTCTGTCTCAACCATGACCTTCCAAGTCTTGAACACATTAAATACATCTGATTTATGCTTCAAGAAATATACCCATTTATTTCTACTGTGGTCATCAATGAATGTGACGTAATAACGAGTCTTCAAGAGATGACACTGGAGAAGGTCCCCATACATCTGTGTATAAATTCCAGTTTTCCTACCTTTGACATACTACCACTTTTTAAGAAACTGTCATTTCTTTATTTACCCATAATACAACTCCCACACATGCTGAGATCAACTGATTTCAATTCTGATACCTTGCCTCTGGATTGAAGTTCTTTCATACCCTTCTGACTCATGTGGCTAAGCCTGCAATGCCACAACTCTGTTGTGCTTAGTAGTATCAACACTGTTAATTAAACCAGTAGTCATATATATCATACCAGTCTTCTTACCCCGAGTCAATACCAAAGCTCATTTAGTAACCTTCCAGGTGTTATCTGAGAACATTACTGAATGTCCACACTCATCGAGCTGAATACTACTGAATGTGTACACTAATCGAGCTGCCCAAAAGAAATGAGATTTTTCTTCAACTCAAGAATGTGTTTGACCTTTTGCAAAGTCCACTTGTTCTTGTTTGGAAGTGCAATGTCAATATCTCCAATTCCCACCACATTCAAATCTTCTTCATCTGCCAGATATACTTTTCCAAATTCACCTACAACATAATTCCACATCAATTCCAGATGGCAAGTTGTATGGAAAGAAGTAATTGAATCCAGTATTCAATTTTTAACAGAATTATGAACTGCCAACAGTAGTACATCCCGTGCTTCTTCAGTTACCACATTTGCGCTATCATTCTCTCTATCTTCTTGGGATTTCTGCAGTTCCTCTTTATTTGATCAGTTTTGCAACAATTCTAGCAAGTTGCTTGCTGACCAGACTTTAACTTGTTTTGATTTTGATCTTCCTTTGTTTGAGTTACTGTCCTGTAATCTCCTTCTGCAATCAACATTCATTGCTGAACTCGAACCCGAAATCTCGCCAGAATCTTTCCTGCATACCTTCTCGGCCAAAATTAAATTACGAATATCATCATATTTCAGCTTAGATTTATCTGCAGAATTGTTAACAATCTTTCTCATGGCTTCTAAGCTATTTGGTAATGAAACCAACAATATTAGTGCTCGAATCTCATCATCAAATTCAATTTTTACAGACGATAATTGATTTGTGATGGTGTTGAAATCATTCAGATAATGTGCAACAGACGTACATTTTGCCATCTTCAAATTGAACAACTTCTTCATCAGATACACCTTACTATTCACTGACAGCTTTTCGTACATGCATGACGGTGCTGCCATTAGATCTGCAGTTGTCATTTTCTTGACGACATTGTGTGCAACAAATATCGACATAGTTAATCGAATAACCCCAGAACTTGTTTATCCAACAAATTTCATTCAGTCTCATCCATCTTTTTCGGTCTTTTCCCCAATAACGGAAAATAAAGTTTCTCGCCATTGAGGTAGTCATCTATCTGTATTCTCCAGTAATCAAAATCTGTGTCATCAAACTTCTCTTTCTTATATAACTTCACTTTGTCTTTAGCCATCTCTTTCTCTCAGATCCGAACCACGGCTCTGATACCAATTGTAGTAAAAAACGACGACAATAAGTCGAAAAAATGGATTGAAAAAATTTGCAAACAAAATAGAACAAACAGATCTACGTGGTTCGGTAAATTGCCTACGTCCACGGAGTTGCAGATGATTTTATTACTTGAGGAATTAGACCGTCGTCGATCACGTGGTTTGATTTACAAGAAAATTTGTATCTCTCTGCCTTCCTCTCTCTCTCTTCCTCTGTCTCTCCTTACTACCCGTGAGCCACCAAAAAGGGAACCGAAAAAACAGATTTTGCTGTAGCCACCGCACGCACCGAGGAAGAAAAACTTGCGATTGTTTATCTTCTTCCCATAAGCGGAACACCGAAGAAGAGCCGAAAAAGCAAAGCAGTCTTGCGATTTTCTCTTCTCCTTCTTTTGTTAGCTAGAATACCGAAGGAGAAAAAGGGAGAGTAGCCAACACCTTCATACCTTTTTTCTTTTCTTCTGCAAAACTTAAAGATAGCAGGATCCTGCTTGATTCGCAGAAGCAAGACGCGAGAACAAATATTTATTTTTATTTTTATTTATTTAATTTTTTTCGAAACCAGGCTCCACTTAACACTAATTTGGCTAGAAACATAAGTTCACCTCTATGCAAATTTTTTTTTTTTTCACAGCACTAGTAATGGAAGATTGTGCATTTTGATCACATAAGGTATAAATGACTTGCTTTTCACCAGACATCGCTTTTTTAAGCATTTAATTATAGCAAAATACTTTACCAACAAATCCGTTGTCATCGAAAGTTTGAATTGGTGTGATAATCAAGTCTGCTTGTAACTTTTTATCATGACTGTTAACATGCAAATCACATTTTATTTTGCATAAAAATCACTTTCGGAAAGCATAATAACACACAAAGCAGGAGTGAAGTGCATAATATCAACACATAGCATCACAAATGAAAGAATGTGATGCAACTGAATCGAATATAATAGTGTCAGGTTGATCTTGAATCAGAAGTGTACCTGTAACCATTTCTTTAGATTTTTTGGCATGTTGAGGGGTATTTGGAAAAACTCGGTGTGTTACTAGTTGCTCAGTTCTACGCTCTAACTTTTCACTCTTTATTTGCATTGAAGGTTTTCCCAAAAATTGAGTTTTGTTGGACTGACTGCCTTTCAAAAGTTTCCTGGGTTGTCATTGTCCTAGAATTGTCAGTGGTCTGCCATCTCTTTTCTTTTTATGCGGGCAGTTCATCTAAAGATGCCATGACTCCATATTTTGAACATTTTCCAGAACCCATCAAACATTACCCTAGGTGTCTTTTTCCACATTTCTCACAACTGGTTTTTCTAACTGAGACTGTTTCTGCTTACATTTTGATTTAATTTTCTTGCTTTTGAATTCCTCTCCTTTACCAAAATCTCTCTTTTGCTAGTTTGATGTTGCNCGATGCGCACCCAAACCTTGTTGCATTCCTTTTCACAACCTGGATTTGATCTTCTATCTCTGTCATAAATGATGACTTTTGGAACTCCATGCAATCTGATAATTTTTTTTACATACAATATGACATTTTTTCACTGAATCTGTTTGCCTGATTGACAAATAGTTAGTTGATTTTGTTTAGCTGTTAATAGTGACCCAAATATTTTCGTGATCTTGCAGCATTGAGAAATCACATAACAAAATTCATAGCAATTTCTTCACATTTTCATTCACGTAGCAATGACTGCAGCAATCCACCGAGTCTCTGATGGTCAGTCTTTACATTCTAACAAACTTTACATTGACATACATATTTAACATTATTTTTCTTCATACCTGGCCGCTAGAATATTAATTTCAAATCCATGTACATTTTAGTCCTGTGTGGATGAATTGTATAACCTGAATAATGAGCTTCATGTAGGATTTCTTGTTTCAAATCATAATCAGAAGGTAACCATAACTGCAGCTTATTTCTGATAACACCATTTTCATCAACAGTCATATTCAACCTCTTTTATGATTGAAGTTGTTTTAAAAGCATCAAATATTCATTATTAACTTTCTGAGCTGCATTAATTATATCTATTCGTGTTGGTTATATGATCAATTGATGTAAATATCTCATATCCTGTCTTTTGACCTTCAATTGCAAGACATTAATTTTTTTAATCAATTCTAGTTCTCGAGTAATAATCCAGCGTGCACTACCTGTGGATTTACGACTTAAAGCATCGGTAACTATATTTGTTTTGCTAGGACAATACAATATATCCAAATCACAGTGTTTGAGCAACTCTAGCCATCTTATCTAGCTCAAATTCAGTTTTTTTTTGTGTGTAAAAATGCACTTCAAACTCTGATGATCAGTGAAGACTTTGTATTTCACACCATAAAAATAATGCCGCCAAATTTTGAGAGCAAACAACGCATCAACTAACTCCAAATCATGTGTTGGATAATTCCTCTCATGTGACTTCATTTTTCTGGATGTATAAGCTATTATATTTTTATTTTGCATTAGAACAAAACCCAAGCCTTGCAATGACGCGTCACTGTAAATCTGAAACCCTTATGTGCTTGATGGAATAGTTAGCACTGGAGCACTAGTCCAATATTTCCTTAGTTCTTGAAAACTATGCTCACGTTCTACAGTTCACTCAAATTGGATATTTTTCCTCATCATCTTAGACAACATCATAACTATCTGTGAAAATTTTTAACAAATCTCTTGTAATATTCAACCAAACTAAGAAAATTATGTACCCCCGTAACATTCTTTGGAGTAGGTCATTTCACAATTGCATTCACCCATGGAGATCTACTGAGATGTCTTGGCCACTGATAATATGCCCCAAAAAATGCAATACTAAACAAAAAATCATATTTTGACAATTTTGCATATAACTGTTTCCGCCTCAACAGCTCCAATACTATTCTTCGATGCTTGACATGTTCATCATCAGTTTTTTAATATATCAGAATATCTTGAATAAAAATAATGATAAACTAATCCACATAGGGCTTAAAGATTCGATTCACCAGGTTCATGAATATAGCATGAGCATTGGTTAAGCAAAAATGCATAACTAGGATTTTAGAATGACCATAGCTGGTTCCAAAAGTTGTTTTAGTTATATTTGGCTCTTTGAGCTTGACATGATGATATCTTGATCTCAGATCAATTTAGAAAAATAAAAAAACACATTCTAACTGATCAAATAAATCATCTCTTGAGTAATGTATATTTGTTATTAATTGTCACCTCGTTTAGCTCTCTAAAATCAATGCATAACTGCATATATTCGTCTTTCTTCTTGACAAATAATGTAGGAGCACTCTAAGCTGAATTGCTTGTCCCAATAAAACCCTTATCTATCAGTTCCTGTAACTAGCATTTCAATTCTTGTGATTTATTTAGTCATCCTGTAAGTAGACTTGAAAATTGCAGACATGCCTGACTGCATGTCAATGCCAAACTCAACTTCTTTTTCTGGTGGTAGCCATGTCAATTCTTCAGGAAATACATTAGATAATTTTGCAACAACTGGGATATTTTTCAATTATGCATATTTTTATTCTCACTTCTAAATATTGTGAAAAACGACGTCAATAAAGCGAAAAATTGATCGAGAAAATTTCGAACACGAACGAACGCATCACTGTTCGTGTTTAGTTCGTTTAACTAACCGAACGAAAAAAATTTGTTCACGTTTGTCTCGTTTACTTATCGAACGAATCGAACACAAACTCCTTCACGAACCGAACACGAACTGTTCGCGAACAACGAGCTTTTTTGACAGCCCTAACGGTGCTGCCATGAGATCTGTAGTTGTCATTTTCTTGACGACATTGTGTGCAACAAATATCGGCATAGTTAATCAAAGAACCCCCAGAACTTGTTTATCCAACAAATTCACTTCAGTCTCATCCATCTTTTCCGGTCTTTTCCCCAATAACGAAAAATAAAGTTTCTCCCCGTTGAGGTAGTCCTCTATTTGCATTCTCCAATAACCAAAATCTATGTCATCGAACTTCTCGGTTTTAGATACCTTCACTTTGTCTCTTGCCATCGCTTTCTCTCAGATCCGGACCACGGCTCTGATACCAATTGTTGTAAAAAACGACGACAATAAGACGAAAAAATGGATCGAGAAAATTTGCAAACAGAATAGAACAGACAGATCTACGTGGTTCGGTAAATTGCCTACGTCCATAAAGTTGCAGATGATTTTATTACTTGAGGAATTAGACCTTCGTCGATCATGCGGTTTGATTTACAAGAAAAGTTGTATCTCTCTGCCTTCCTCTCTTTCTCTTCCTTAGTCTCTCCTTATTACCCGTGAGCCACCAAAAAGGGAACCGAAAAAACAGATTTTGCTGTAGCCACCGCACGCACCGAGGAAGAAAAACTTGCGATTGTTTATCTTCTTCTAGTAAGCAGAACATCAAAGAAGAGTCGAAAAAGCAAAGCAGCCTTGCAATTTCCTCTTCTCCTTCTTTTGTTAGCAAGAATGTCGAAGGCGAAAAAGGGAGAGCAACCAACGCCTTCATACCTTTTTTTCTTTTCTTCTGCAAAACTTAAAGATGATGGGATCCTGCTTGCTTCGCAAAAGCAAGAGGCGAGAATAATTATTTATTTTTTATTTTTATTTATTTAATTTTTTTCGTAACCAGGCTCCACTTAACACTAATTTGGCTAGAAACATAAGTTCACCTCTCCGCAAAATTTTTTTTTTTCACAGCACTAGTAATGGAAGATTGTGCATTTTGATCACAAAAGATATAAATGACTTGCTTTTCACCAGGCAACGTCTTTCTAAGCATTTAATTATAGCAAAATATTTTACCAACAAATCCATTGTCATCGAAAGTTTGAATTGGTGTGATAATCAAGTATGCTTGTAACTTCTTATCATGACTGTCAACATGCAAATCACATTTTATTTTGCATAAAAATCACTTTCGAAAAGCATAATAACACACAAAGCATGAGTAAAGTGCATAATATCAACACATAACATAAAAAATGAAAGAATGATGCAACTGAATTGAATATAATAGTGTCAGGTTGATCTTGAATCAGAAGTGTACCTGTAACCATTTCTTTAGATTTTTTGGCATGTTGAGGGGTATTTGGAAAAACTCGGTCTGTTACTAGTTGCTCAGTTCTATGCTCTAACTTTTCACTCTTTATTTGCATTGAAGGTTTTCCCAAAAACTGAGTTTTGTTGGATTGACTGCCTTTCAAAAGTTTCCTGGGTTGTCATGTCCTAGAATTGTCAGTGGTCTGCCATCTCTTTTCTTTTTATGCGGGCAGTTCATCTAAAGATGCCATGACTCCATATTTTGAACATTTTGCAGAACCCATCAAACCTTACCATAGGTGTCTTTTTCCACATTTCTCAAAGCTGGTTTTTCTAAGTGAGACTGTTTCTGCTTACTTTTTGATTTAATTTTCTTGCTTTTGAATTCCTCTCCTTTACCAAAATCTCTCTTTTGCTAGTTTGATGTTGCCATCGCTGACCTGAAAAGTTCCTCATTTTTAATTCATTTTACTCTTTTAGTTAGTACTAAAAAATTACTTATTTCGAACGTCGCCAAAGACAACCTTAAATTCTTTCAAGCCGCGTAGAAATCGGTCACATTTTTTTTTCTGTGTACTAATATAATGAGGTGCATATCTGGAAAGAAAAGTAAATTATGTTTCATGTTGCATAACTGATATGGACTTTGAGTAATTTTTGATGATCTCCATGGATGCTTGCCACATTCTGCTAGGAATACTGTCGTAGTTTGATTGGAAGAATCAACACAACAGATTCAGAATTACTTATTTCTTCACCAATGATGACAAACACATCATTCTACTTCCTTCGGTAGAGCCCATTGGCCATAGGAGCCCTTATCAACAGAGCAGCGGGACTGATTTTAGTGATAATCGATTCTTTACCACCATGACCACCACTGTGCAAGAAATTTCAGTCCCAGGAGATTGGATCGAGATGGAGGTATGCTCGCAAGTGCTTTGAGAGATAGTACAATTGATAGTGGGATCTAGGTGCTGTCAAGGTTAAAGATAAGGAACTAGAAGCTCCGACGAATGAGGTCTAAGCTCCCCCAACTACGGGAGACTGATGCGGGGCTATGTGGGCCGACCTGTTTTCGATTCAGCAAGGTTGGATAGGCCGGTCCTCAAGGGGGGTTGCCGCCCTTGCTCCCCTTTCCTTTTCCCCTTGTTTTTCTTTCCTTCTCTTCTTTCCTTCTCAACACCTTCTTATTTTAAATTGCTTTCCAAATTTTGAATTTGATTACTTTTATTCACTCTTAACTAATCTGATTTTCCCTCACTTTATTTCCTATCGTGATCTGAAATCTTGATTATATTTGATTCTTCTTTCTTATTTTAAGTTTTGTCTAAAATAAGTCCTAAACTTATTATAAATAATTGATGATGAGCTTAGAGTTGGGGGTGTTGGTTTTGCATTTGAATTCAGGTTTTGTCTTGGTCTATTCTCTTGGGGCTGTATCCGACGAGGAGTTGCTCCGATTGTAGCCCCATTCTAGATGGTGATTATTTTGACATTTCGATTCCTCCCTGCACCCTTGCAGGCCGCGCCGTCTCTTCTACATCTTCCCAACCCCCCTCAGGCAGCTTCCTTGCTTGCCATATACCGTCGGACCCCTCCCTGCACCCTCACATGCTATTGCACAACCCCCTCCTTGCAGCCAGTAGGCCGCCATCCCACCTCCAACGAGCTGACGCCTTCCTCCCAGCAGGCTGCAACCCTCCTCGTTTCTGGCAAAGTTGTCGCCATCCACCCAGCAGACTGTAGCCCTCAGTTCTGCTTTCAGCATAGTGCCGCCTCCCTCTCAGCTGGCCGCAGTCCACTTTCCTGCCTCCATCAAGTTGCCCCTTGCCCAAGCAGGCCGTCTCCGCTGCTCCCAGCCTAGCAGGTCGTTCGCCACCTTTCCAACCTTCTTTCATGCTTCCCTCCTCTACCCTGCCGGTTCCCAGCCGCCGCCGACGTTCTCTCCTTCTTCCAACTGCGGTTCAATGCCTCCACTCTCGTCACCTTGTTGCCCTCACCTTCCTCTCCCTCCCACAACAACAAGATACTTCTCCATCGATGGTCTTCCGCCGCCCGGCCTTCATCTCAGCCGCCAACCCGTACACTTCCATTTCAGAGCTCCTCATCAAGATTATTTGTCTTCTTTGTTGTGTTGCTTTGTTTGCATTTGCAATTTTCCTGCTCTTTTTGCTTTGTGTGGTGGTTTTCTTTTATTTTTTTTGTCTTCCTTGTATCCTCCATTGATTCAGCAATAATATTTGTATCTCAGAGTCGTGGTATGGGTTAGCTCCAGTATTAGAATAGATCAACAGAAGAAGGTGAGGAAGATCTCGAGTATCCTGTCGATTAGAAAGGACGAAGCAGCTTCACGAATGAATCAACAACTTAACTATGGAATGGAGCTTTGCTCGACAATGGATACAATGAATTTTATCCAAACGACTTGGATATCACCGATCCAAATAGAAAACAACGGCTTTTATCTAAACGCTAATTCTTTGTCGTCGATTCAAATTTTTAAATGCTACTTTTTAAACATTTGCTATAAAACGGAATTCTTAAAACAGCAAAGCATTCGCAAACTGGGCCAAACTCCCTACTCGTGGGAAATATGGCATCCACATTAGGATATCACAGAGTTTTCGCGATTGAGATTGCAGGACTTTGACTTTTTTGAGATGCTCCCATGTCACCTAAGGGTGCGTTTGGGATGGGGGCCGTATGTGACATAGCAGTAGGCCTGCGTGAACTGCATGCTGCCGAATGTCATGCTTGGAAAACAGCAAAAGCTGGGCTCACCCTTGTGCGGACATTGTCCTGGCTGCATTGCGGTGGTGTCTTGATAGATCCCAATGAAGAGTTTCCAATGATTTAATGCAATTTTTTTCATTTCATTCTAAATTGTTTGCAATTCTATGCTGTATACTGGCATGCATAGATGAATACTTATCACTAGCTGCAGTTGAGCTATCATTATGGTGCTGTAGCAGGATCAATTTTGGAATGACTGCTCTACAAAATGGAAAAAAAGAAGATTATAATTTTATATTGCTTATGATTGTGTGTGGGGGCATTGGGCAGTTCTTCCTCTAAATGCTATTTTTTGTTAAGAAGATTCTAATGCAACATATGTTTGGCGTTGATGCAGGTAGTTACCTTGCAATGACTGGTAAAAGAATTTCATCTCCTGCTGATGCATTGTATGCTGGCCTTGGAACTCATTACGTACCATCTGGAAGCTTGGCATCTCTTAGAGAGGCTTTTCACTCATACAACTTGTATTGATCTTGCCCAAATTACTTGCATTGTTCTAAATTTACAGGAGGCTATCATGTTTCTTTGGCACTTCTCATGAGCAACTCCTTGATAGCCTGTATTAATATTATCTTTGAAACAATGGATTGTCATATAATGCGGTTGTCATTGTTAAGGGTTACTTAGTGACGTTCATGTCATGTTATTTCATTTTGATTTTTTATTTACGGAATGGTTGGCTATGCATTTGTTTTGGTCATTATTTCTTCTTATAAAAATCACATTTTATGTGATTTTGAGTTTTTCATTGGTTGGTTCCTCACACATGTAAGTTTTGAAAACTTTCAGCCTTTTTTTTTTAAAACTGCAATCAGTCCCTCACTTCTTGCAAATTTAGCCGGCTTTACATTTGATTAATGTGGTACTAACTTATGATCAAATGATCATAAGTAATGGCATCTCTCATTCTTTCCCTTTATTGAAGGAAACAAATCATAGTGTTGGCCCTTGCCATTGTTGAGTTGACACGGAGGAAGATTTCATGAATGGGAACCCTAATTTTTCCCAGTTCTCTTGTTTAGAAAGTTTAGCAATTGTTCCATGGTCTCTTGTCAGGTCACATTCATTTATTAACGAGGCCCTCTTTTGCTCTTCAAATTTATAAACAAATCAATAATGCATTTTAAGATTTTAGTTTGTCATTCTTTTTGTTGGTTGCTTGTTATTAGATTATCTAACCAGTCATATCGTGTTTACAAGTTATTTGGATTGCCATGTCACACTCCTTTCTTATGCATGTCATTATCTTGTTAGATTTTTAATTGCCGATCAATTCAGACTTCACAAGTTTTCAGGACACGGTTGAGCTGACCCCAAAGTTTTGAGCGAAACTCATTTAAACCATAGTGTATAAATTCCTGATGGGCTCAGGACAGATTAGTAGGTTGAGTCAGCGGGATTCCAATACTTGTTATGGTCGGAACCCATTACTTTAAAATTGTTGTCAAATTTCTATTATAAGTTTATATGATTTCGGATTCTATATAATCTATCCTTTTAATGATCTTGGTCTTGCCTGTTTTGTGCAAACAGCTCTGGGGACACCCACGCGGATGTGCAAACCATTTTAGCGCAATACAATAAGGAGCCCAATTCTGATGCTCCTCTGAGATTGCTTTTACCCCATATATCATCCNGACAAGTTTTCAGGACATGGTTGTGCTGACCCCAAAGTTTTGAGCGAAACTCATTTAAACCATAGTGTCTAAATCCCTGATGGGCTTAGGACAGATTAGTAGGTTGAGTCAGCGGGATTCCAATACTTGTTATGGTCGGAACCCATTACTTTAAAATTGTTGTCAAATTTCTATTATAAGTTTATATGATTTCGGATTCTATATAATCTATCCTTTTAATGATCTTGGTCTTGCCTGTTTTGTGCAAACAGCTCTGGGGACACCCACGCAGATGTGCAAACAATTTTAGCACAATACAATAAGGAGCCCAATTCTGATGCTCCTCTGAGATTGCTTTTACCCCATATATCATCATCATTTGGCAAAGAGAAAACGGTTTCTGAAACAATTGAAGAACTAAAGAAGCTTGAACTAAATACTAATGGACAAGGTATGTAAATCTTGTTTGTGTTTCTGATATTATTTCAAATGACCTGATGTACTTCCTACTTTTCTGAATTCTGCTAATGATGCAATGCTGAGGTTGCATGGCGGGGATTAAATTCTTTCCTTGTCTTCTTTTCTTTTTGAATATAATTTAATGGATGCTTTTATTCCATTTGTTCCTCCCAAGATTTTTATTTGGAGTTTAATCTGAATTAATGTAACTTACTTTATTTCCTTGATTATCTTACATTTTTGCATTTTGAGAGATTGATCTTACTGAAGGTTTGCAACCCAAAGCAAACATCAGTATCTTTTTGTTTCGAAAATTAAAAAAAAATTGTTGTGATAAAAGGCTAATTATGTTGTTAGCCACGTGTTATTGGGTAAATTTGTATCGGTCATTATTCTATTTTTTTCATTGGACATCAAAAAGTACTTGGTTTTATTGATGTAATTTGTACTTGCCAAAATTTTGAGGTTGTCATTCCATGCAGCATTTTCAAGTAATTTTGAACTAAAATTGCTTTTTTCTTGGCCGTAAACATTTTTCTTTTAGTTCAAATGTTTATTGGCGTTGTATGTATTGTTGCAGTCTCTGAGTGGGCTCATGATGCTCTTCAAGGACTCGGGAAAGGTGCACCTTTTTCTCTGTATTTGACCCAGAAGCATTTCTCTGAAGTTGCATCCGCACATGGAAATGCTGAACATCATTTATCAAAAGTAATAGCATGAATTGTTGATTTCTTGCTATGCCAATTGTTCTTCATGTGTTTATACTTAATAGTGTTGCTCCTGTACAGCTTCATGGTGTAATGAAGGTTGAATATCGAATAGCATTGAGATCTTCACTTCGTAATGATTTTACTGAAGGTGTAAGAGCTGTATTGGTGGACAAAGATCAGGTCAGATAATCAGTCCAAACCCCCAACCAATATCTACACTCATTTACAACTTAAGTTAGTTATCTTTTGCTTATATTTTCTGGAGCGTATTGGGCATATGATCTATATATATATCACTCAATGAATCCTGCTTCACGTTTCTAGTCCAGATAACTTCGGAAAGACAAGAAGTAAAAGAAAAATCTAGAATATATTTTGAGATGACTTTTTGTTCCTATAGTTTTAGATGTTCTGGATTTCTACAGGATTCAAAGAAAAAAAAAATGATATTATTTTAAGTTAATCTGCCTTTGCAATCACAGTTAAATTCCACTTTTATAATAATCCATTTTGAGAAATTGTATAAAATTTTTGGCAATCTAAAATTTACCCCAAATTTTAGATTCCTCAGAAATCAACCGAATCAATTCAAATCGATCGATTCTATATAAAATACTATATATAAATTTTGAATAGATTGAAAGATATAAAAATTGAAAGTTATAAATTAATTAAATCTAATTAACCATTAATTAATCCTTCCTAATCCCCTCACTATAGCTAACCGACCTAACCCATGCGATATAATCGTCGAATAGGGTAATCCTCCATCCAGAGATCTCGAAATTTCTCCTCTCCTCTCCCATTACTCCTCTCCCGCTCTCTCGTTTTCGTTCGCACAACCTCCTTCCCTCCCTCTCAGTCGTGCTCGACAGTAGCTGCTGTGAGGAGCTATGATTGTAGCTTAGCCTGTAGACATGAACGGAAAGGGGTGAGTGGCTTAGTGGAGTCACATGAACTGCAGTAAGTCGTGTCCCACTCCCTCTTCCCTCTCCCGTTCGTTCTTCTCTTGTTTCTCCTCGTCCTCACTGCCGAGAGAGCTTATGATTCCAGTTGCATTGCTGGAGTTGGGATTGTGCGCAGATGCACGATAGTGTGCCGTCAACTAGGTTTCCGAGTTCCAGGATGAAAACATGTTCATAAGCATATTCTTTGTATAATATTCAACTATTTCCATATCCTTTCATCATTGGTCGTCACTCTTCCACAAAGACCATATAAACAGTCGTAAAAGGTTGGGCTTTCCCCCAACATACAATTATCGACAGCTCCTCTGATGCTCACAGTTCCCTAACATTCTGTCACCACTTAATGCCAATAGTTTCTAAAGTTTCGTCCCCTTATAAATATTGAGAGTCAGGAATATTACATAATGTACTTGGCAGTACTCGTGTAATATTCTACATTTAATATTCTTTGTGACATTTAAATCATCATTTCGGTATCAAATATTTAGAAGACATTACATGTATCATAGGCATGAGATATAATAAATGAATCATTGAAGGGAATTCATATCATAAATATTGTCATATGTAGCATAGCCTGATCATAACATCACATATATCATAGAAAACTAAACATGCACTCATATATTCAATTGCAGATATTCATTCACAATATGTAGAAAATTTAAATGTTTTTTTTTCATAATAGAACTTACATGAAAACCTATAAAAGAATATTTTTCTTAAAAATAACACAAAATTATTTCACCTGACTTGATGGAGCAGGCCTACGACGAGTGCCTACACCCTCGTCTCGAGCTCACTACCTCGTATAGACAACTTGAGGCTAGTAGACAACATAAGATTTCATAAAATTTGGCTCATAATGTGCATTAACCCAAAATATGCATTAATTTCTAACACATATCTCAAATGAACTTCTAGGCATAATCGGTCCTTCCAAACCTGCCTAATTTTTTTTCTATCTCCAACCACTCCTCCCTTATATTGATTTCGTGCTAGAACCCACACAAAAGCTTGCAAAGGATTTTTAACGCTTTTGACAGGAAATCGGTGCCTTCGACGGTTACCGGAAATGATATTTGCACGAAAAATGAGGCAAAAGTTAAAATAAAATTGTGAGGAAGGAAATGAATACTTAGAATGGAGAGAGAGAGAGGGATTCATACCCGTGGATTTCTCTACCCAATTTTACCTGCCTCCTGAGTCGTGAGTTACAGTTTCTCTACCATCTAGGTTGATGCCACATTTTTAGTGCTACCCTCATCAATCATAAGACTGCATACCTTTCTGTTTAGTGTGCAATGGGTGTAGAAAATGTTGTGGCGAAGCCACTTTAGATCCCTCGTGTCTTCGGCCTGCAAAACCCGTCGAATCACAAATGCTTCCCCCCATCTAGTGGAAGTTGATAATCCTCAACCTGTTCCTCTGCTTCCTGCTACTTGCTAACCTCTTCCACGTCACCCTACTCGGTAAAAGATACAACATTGCTTGTCGAGAGCTGGAGGCTATGTGTTCAAATTTGTGGCATTTGAAGCATTTTCCAGAGGGCACTATAGAAAGCTTCTTCTCACTGAGGGTGGCTTTATCTGTATCCGAACCAATTTTCTCAACTTATTGAGGTGTGCTCCTGCCGTTGTTTCCAATTGTGGGCAGCTTTCTGGTTGGTGGTGTATGTCGGCTCTGCTTCTGCTGCCTTTCCACTTTCAATGCTAGTGTTTGTACATCCCCCGATGTCCAATATGGTTGTAGATACACCACATTTCTAATACTAGGCTTCAAGCCCCCAAGATATCTGACTACTGTATTCTCCTCTGGCTTTGTCAGGTCGCACTTCAGCTGTAAGTGGTCGAACTGAGGTGTGAACTCTACTTAAAGGTTTCTTTGTTGTAGATTGCGAAGTTTCAAAAACATATCTTGGCGTTAATGAGGGAGAAGCTATTTCTTCTGCATGGTTTTTTTATCTTGTCCCACCTGGTAATCATTTCGCTGCCTTCTCGTCTCCTCCATCGTTATACGTTCTTCCACCACAGGGAGGCACTTTTCTTCAATTTGATAGCAGCTTATTTTACCTGCCTCTCTTCGGGCACCTCTTTGTATTTGAAAATCCACTCAACTACCTGTCATTCAATAAATTCATTCGGATCCATGCCCCCTCAAACTAGAGCAAGTCTACCTTGATTCCGTGGTCTGGGTGCCCTCCAAATGACACCTCATACCTTAAAGTTTCCCTATGGAAGAGACACATGTATCCCTCCTTAGGCCTCCTCTGATAATGGATTTTGAAACGCCATGCCCTATCTTCTTAATTGCTGAAATTATCCTTTTGGAAGGGATTCAAATCCTCTTCTCTCTCTCCCCTTCGACTCTCCATGTCTCGGTCAAAGGTAACTTTTCCCTGTGTCATTTCTTCAATCTTTGCAATTCATTGTTGGAGGTGACGGAGCTCTCGTCATATCTCTTATTAGGTAGGCTCCGACATATTTCTATTTAGCAGTATGCTTGACGGTTTGGGATTCGTTGAAGGAAAGAAAAGAAGGAACAAAGAAATAAGAGAAAAAATAAACGAAAGAAAGCTAAAAATTTTGTGTGGTGGAATGGGTAGGGGCAGATGATAAAAATCCTAGGATGCTACTAGGGTTGGGCTAGCTCTAATATCAAATGATACAACTGTTGCCCAAACCACGTTACAAGATGACAAATATTATTACTGAATTTAGAACAAGGCTACAATGGAGACTCAAAACAAAGGAAAATAATCATACAAAGCAAAAGTGCAGAAAGGATTGCTAACAAATGACACAAAAACATGAAACAAACAATCATGATGAGGAGGAACTCTGAGGTGATGGAGCAATGCAAACAACTTCGGTGAAGACCAGATAGGTGTCCGACTGCTGGAATCCGCAGAAGTGGAGAAGTTATTGATGGTTGGAATCCATAGTGCATCTTACTGCGGCTTGCAGGGAAGCTGCAGGGAGGAGGTACGACGGTTGGAGGAGGAAGAGGGGCAACGTTCATAATGGCCGAATGGCAGCTGGAAGAGCTGGGGAAGGGGCAGCACAGTGGTTGCGGTCTGTAGGGAAGCTGCACGGAGATTGGTGGCAGCTAGCGGAAAGGTTAGGGAGGGTTGTCTGTCTGCTGATAGCTGTCAGTGGTTGCTGAGGCCTACTGGGAGGGCAGGGGTGGTGGTCTGCTAGTGGCTGAAGGGCTGCGACATCCTGTTAGAAGGACAACTGAGGTGTGGTGGGTTGCTGGTGGCTGAAGGGCAGTGAACAAGCTGGAAGGACTGGGGAGGAGGTGTGGTGGTCTTTTTATAGGGCTGGGAAGTGGGTTAACAACAACAGGAAGGGTAAAAGGATAGATAAATATCTTGGCAGGGTCGAGTTACAACCGGAGCAACAGCTGGACCCGTGGAGATGATCACCACCTCGGACAAGTGATAGCCGGAGCACTACCTCAAAGTCGGATAGAAACCTCAAAGGGAAAATACCAAGACACTCACCCTGTTCCTCAGCTTCCTTTTCCTCACTAACATCTTCCAAGGTGCCTTGCTCGATAAAAGATACAACTCTGCTCTTCGGGCTGCTGGAGGCTTTGTGCCCAAATTCGTGGCATTTGAAGCATTTTTTTTACAGGCACTGTAGTCGGCTTCTTCTCATTGGAGGTGGCTTTATCTGTAGCTGAACCAACTTTCTCAACTTTTTGCGGCGTGCTCCTGCTGCTGTCTCCAACTGTGGTTGGCTGCCTAGTTGGTGGCAGTTGTTGGCTCTGGTTCTGTTGCCTTTCTACTTTCAATGCTAGTATTTGGACATCCCCCAACGTCCAGTACAGATGTAGATGTACGATATTACTAATACTAGGCTTCAGGCCCTCAAGATATCTGGCTACTGTATTCTTCTTTGGCTTTGTCAGGTCGCACTTTAGCTAGAAGTGGTCGAACTGAGCTGTGAACTCCTTTACTGAAAGTTCTCTCTGCCGCAGATTGCAGAATTTCAATAACATGTCTTGGCAGTAATGAGGGGAAAGAAATTTCTTCCGCATGGTTTTCTTCATCTTCTCCTAGCTGGTAGTCTTGTCGCTGTCTTCTCTCCTCTATCATACATTCTCCCACCATAGGGAGGTACTTTTCTTCAATTTGATAGCAGCTAATTTGACATAACTCTCTTCTGGCACCTCTTTGTATTTGAAGATCCCCTCAACTTCCTGTAGTCATTCAATAAATTCATTTGGATCCACGCCTCCCTCAAACGTGGGAAAATCTACCTTGATCCCGTGGTCTTCGTGCCCTCCAAATGACATCTAATCCTGGAAAGTTTCCCAGTAGGAGGGACACATGTATCCATCTTTAGGCCTCATTTGATATTGGATTCTGAAACGCCATAGTCTGTCTTCTTCGTCGTTGAAATTATCCCTATGGAAGAGATTCAAATCCTCTTCTCTCCCCCCCTTTGACTCTCTAGGTCTTGGTCGAAGGTAACTTCTTAGTGTGTCATGTCTTCAATCTCTTCAATTCTTTGTTAGAGGGGACGAAGTTTTCATCGTATCTCTTCTCGGGTAGACTCAGACATATTTCTTCTTGGAGACATGTTTGACGGTTTGGGATCTGTGAAAAGAATGAAAAAAATGAACAAAGAAAGAAGATAAAAATAAAGGAAAGAAAGAAAAAAAATTGGTGCGCTAGGTTAAGTAGGGGCGGATGCTAGAAACACTAGGATGAGACTAGTGTTGGACTAACTTTGATACCAAATGATACTAGAGTTAACCCAACCCGCGGCGCAAGAGTACAAATATTATTATTGAATTTAGAATGATGATACAATGGAGACTCAAAACAAAGGAAAATAATCATACAAAGCAAAAGTGTAGGAAGAATTGCAAACAAATGATACAACAATAAGACAAACAATCTCGACGAGGAGGAACTCCGGGGTGCAGTGCAAGGAAAACGACTGCGGTGAAGGCCGGAAAGGTGTTAGACTGCTGTAAAGGCGTCAAACCGCAATTGGAGGAAGTGAAGAAGTCATTGATTGTTGGAATCTGGATTGCAGCTAACTACGATTTGTAGGGAAGATGCAAGGAGGAGGTGCGGCGGCTGGAGGAGGAAGAGGGTTAGCGGGCAGGAAGGCTAAAAGGCAACCGGAAAAGCTGGGGAAGGGGCAACAATTGTTGCGGCATGCAGAGAAGGTTCACGGAGGTCGGTGACGACTAGAAGAATGGCAGGGGAGGGTTCGTCGGTCTGTTGATACTTGTTGGTGGTTACTGAGGCCTGTTGGAAGGGCAGGGGCGACGGTCTGCTGATGGTTGAAGGGCTGCGACAACTGTTGGAAGGATAGGGGAGGAGGTGTGGTGGGCTGCTGGTGGATGAAGGGCAACGACAACCAAACTGGAAGGACCGGGGAGGAGGTGTGGTGGTCTGTTGTAGGGCTGGGAAGTGGGCTGACAATAGCAGGAAGGGTGGAAGTAGATAAATATCTCGACAGGGTCGAGCTATAGCCGAAGGATCACCTAGACCCGTGGAGACAATCACCACACTGGACGAGGGACAACCAGAGCACTAAATTGACGTCGGATATAACCCTCGAAGGGAAAATACCAAGGCTAAAACCTAAATTCATATATAAAAACAAGGCCCTTAATTCTAGGCACATCATCTCCTATTGATCAAGAGACTTGACATATTTTAAGAAACACTTAAAATAAGGAGAATAAAATCAAATTTCAGATTTTAAGAAAGGCTTTTTAAAATAAGAAAGAAGAATAAATTTAGATTTTAGGAAAGACTTTTAAAATAAGAAGAGAGAATCAAATCAAATCTTAGAATTTAGGAAAGAATTTAAATTAGAAAGGGCATAGGAAGGAAAGTAAGACAAGAAGGAAAAGAAAGAAAAAGGAAAGGAGAGAGAAAGAAAAGAGCGACAGACCCCTCCCTTGAGGATCGGCCTGTCCAGCCAAGCTGGACCGAGTCCAGGCCGGTCCTCTTACGAGCTCCGCATCATGTATTTTTTCAGGTAAATTTATGTGATTAAGGGTCTTTTTGGGACAACTTTCCGTCGGCTTTGCTTTTTAGACTGCCATCAAAGTTCTGTTTAAAGAAATGTTTTTTTGCTACTTTTTAGAAATTTTTGTGATAGAAAACTGTTTTTATTAACTTAAACTGTTTATGTATGGTAGCTCTAAAAAAACTATAGTTTATCTTTTTGAAAATAAAATAAATTTGTAATAGTCGCAGCTTTTTGAAACACAGTTTCTTCTGCAATAGCTACATAACAACTTCAAATAGTTGGAGCTGCCCCAAACAGACTCTAGGTGTTTCTCTCACTCTATCATGGGAAGTAGGATGTCAAAATGGGTGTTGTTGGAGGTGCTCTCAATTAGTTAAATCACACATGCTTTTGTTATGTTCTATTTTGACTATTAATCGGGGT
>JXCR01121071.1:0-10201 GCA_002079205.1 Phalaenopsis hybrid cultivar
TTAATCCAAAAGATCAAAATAAAGAGCAAATTAAAGTTATTCAATTACAAAGTGGAAAAAAATGAAACAAGAATCCAAAGAGAAACTAAAGTTGATGAAGAGAATGAAGAAATGGAAAATGATCAACAGGAAAATGAAAAAACACAGGTTCCTTTAGAAAAACCATTACCTCCATTTCCTCAGAAAATAAAGCAGAAGATTAGAGATAAATAAATTACAAACTTTTAGGAAATCCTTAAGAAGTTAACAATAAATATTTCTTTTTGTTGAAGCTTTGGAACAAATGCCAATTTATGCAANATGAAACAAGAATCCAAAGAGAAACTGAAGTTGATGAAGAGAATGAAGAAATGTAAAATGATCAACAGGAAAATGAAAAAACACAGGTTCCTTTAGAAAAACCATTACCTCCATTGCCTCAAAAAATAAAGCAGAAGATTACAGATAAATAATTTACAAACTTTTTGGAAATCCTTAAGAAGTTAACAATAAATATTTCTTTTTGTTGAAGCTTTGGAACAAATGCCAATTTATGCAAAATTTATGAAGGAAGTACTAAATAAGAAAATGAACTTTACAGATCATAAAACCATTGCACTCAGTGAAGAGTGTAGTGTTATTATTCAGAAAAATCTTCATGAAAAATTAAAAGATCCTGGTAGTTTTACTATACCTTGTGCAATTGGTGAAAAGTTTTATGAAAAGCNCAAAGAGTGTAGTGTTATTATTCAGAAAAATCTTCTTGAAAAATTAAAAGATCCTCGTAGTTTTACTATACCTTGTGCAATTGGTGAAAAGTTTTATGAAAAGCTTTATGTGATTTAGAAGAGAGTATCAATCTTATGCCCTTATCAATTTTTAAATGTTTAGATTTGGGAGAAATTTCCCCTACTACTGTAACTCTTTAGTTAGTTGGCTGATCAATAACTTATCCAAAAGGAGTTATAGAGGATATACTAGTAAAAATGGATAAATTTATTTTCCCTGTAGACTTTATAATATTAGATATGGAGGAAAATAAAAAGGATTCATATTATTTTAGGGAGACCATTTCTTGCAATAAGAATAACTGTAATAGATGTACAAAAATGAGAATTAATGATGAGAGTTAATGATCAAGAAGTAAAATTTAATATACAAAGCTGTGAAATATCCTGCACTAGAAAAAAAATAATGAATGTTTCAGGATGGAAGTAGCTGATTATCTAAGTAATGAATAATTTAAGAAAGAATTCGAAGATAAATTTAGGCAATGAGAAATTTTTTAGAATGGAGATGAAATTAAAGAAGACGATTTGGATTATATTCAAGGCAAATTTAAAACGTTAGACTTGTTGGAAAACGTAGTAAAAATCTTATCTCTTCAAGTATTAAACCACCTGAACTTGAATTAAAGATATTACATGCCCATTTAAAGTATGTATTTTTAGGTGAGTCATCCACATTGCTGGTTATTATATCTTCTGAGTTAACTGAGATTCATGAACAAAAGTTAATAAAAATGTTGAAAAAGTATAAAAAGGCTTTTGGATGGACTTTAACAGATATTCAAGGAATTAGTTCTTTGATTTGTATGCACAAAATTTTATTAGATGAACAATATGAACATAAAACTAATCCTCAGAGAAGACTAAACCTAATAATGAAAGAAGTTGTTAAAAAAAGATTTTAAAATGGCTGGATGCTATAATTATATATCCTATTTCAGATAGTGCTTCGGTAAGCCCAATTCACTGTGTCCCAAAGAAAGGAGTGACTATTGAAGAAAATGAGAAAAATAAATTAATACCAATAAGACAAGTAACTGGTGGTGAATTTACATTGACTATAAAAAATTAAATATGGACACCAGAAAAGATTACTTTTCTTTACCCTTTCTAGACAAAACATTGGTTAGATTAGCAGAGAATAAGTATTATTGCTTTTTAGATGGATATGTCAGTTATCACCAAATTCCAATTTCTCTAGAGGATCAAGAGAAATAACATTTACAAGCCCATATGAAACATTTGCTTTTTGTATAATGTCTTTTGGACTATACAATGCACCTGCAACATTTCAAAGATGTGTGATGTCAATTTTTAGTAATTTTATNTCGATGGGTTTCCGATCTTCTAATAAAGACGTTTTAATTCAGTTGAAGTTGTATTTTTTGTGATGTTTGTGATTTAGTTTTGAGTTGTCTTATATTTTTGAAATGTCGTGGGGGTGATTTATGCAATTTTATATTTTCTATGCAGGTATGTAAATACAAGCTTAAATAAGTGCAGTAGGAAAATACAAGAAAGACTGTAAAATGCTGTAAACTGTAAAAGTGTACCTGGCGAGTCTTGTACATCAGGAAAGTATAAGAAAGACTGTAAAACACTGTAAACTGTAAAAGTGTACCTGGCGAGTCTTATCGTTTCACCACCTGCAACTCAAAATGCATGTCAGAGCAGTTTATGTTTATAGAGCTGGAAAAGTAAATTTTTGGAAACCTTTCTAACTCTATGTTGTGTATTGAGGGTCCTTAAATTTTAAGGATAACATTATTAAGTAAAACGTATTAAGTTTAATAGATCCCTAAGGTATTCACCAGGTTAAGAGTAGGGAGTAATTCCATGCAACCTTCTTAATGTCTGGTAAAAGGCCTTGGGTCTATTTAAACTTTATTATGTTGCAACTTGATACTCAGTGAACATTGATGTCTTGATTATTCCAAAAAATAAGGTAAATGTTATTTACCTTACAATTTAAAAATTATGTGGGTGAAAATCCTTTAGGAGACAAATTAGTGTTATTAAGAACACTTAGCCAAATTTTAGTCCTAATTGGACTTGTGGTGTTTTAAAAAAGTTTAATTATGTTGATTTTTCTAATCCTCTTTATCAAGTTTTAATATTGGCTTAAATTCACCACTAAGTCCTTTAGACCTAAGTGAGTGTGAATGTATTAATTTTGAAAAGATTTAAAAGTTTAAGTGGTTATTATCAATATCATTTTAGGGGTGTGAAATCATTAACTTCCAAAGTCATGTCCTTAAACTAAAAAATTGATGAAATTTCCAAAATTTTGATAATTATGGGAATTATTCATTTATCTTATAATTTCGCAAAGTGAGATGGATTTCTACCAATTAAGCCCATTTTTTGTTGCAAATCATCAAATGAGCAAATTAATATTATAAATTACCCATTTCTCATTTCGATTAAGCCTAAGTGTTCATTAAGGCCAAAATATCCAAAATTACAATTTTTGCCCCTAAGGGTTCAAATTTTCATAATTTGTCAAATTAAAGTCAAATGATTTTGGGATTTTTATTTAACCCTACTGATAGATCAATNATTGTAGTGATGTCAACTTCATAAATCCTTACATATCAAAATTAGGATCAAGTTTTTGGCGTCGTTGTTGAGGAAGGTAATGGTTAAATTTAATTAAATTAAATAATTTTGATAAATTAGGTAATTTAGATTATATATATATATACAAATATATAAAAAACAAAAAAAAATATAAAAAAATAAAAAAAAGAAATTTATTTAAGAGTTTATTTTTAAAGAATTTTACTTTGCTTACTTTATTTATGTTTGTGAAATATTGGATCTGAAGGTTTAATACCTTACGATTCAGAATTAGAACGTATTATTAGAAAGATTCAAAAACAGCAAAGAGAAATTAATAATTTGAAATAAATGAAAAATAATATAGAAAATCCAATAAATGAGAATCCACAAAGACCTTTAAAAGATTATGTGAATCCGACAGTAGATGAACTTCATTTAACTATTAAAAATCCTAATGTTGTTGCTAATTTATTTGAGCTTAAACATGTTATTATCCAAATGATACAAAATAATCAGTTTGGAGGATCACCTATTGAAGATTCTAACTTACATCTTACTAGTTTTCTTAAAATTNAGTTTAATACCTTATGATTCAGAATTAGAACGTATTATTAGAAAGATTCAAAAACAACAAAGAGAAATTAATAATTTGAAAGAAATGAAAAATAATATAGAAAATCCAATAAATGAGAATCCACAAAGACCTTTAAAAGATTATGTGAATCCGACAGTAGATGAACTTCATTTAACTATTAAAAATCCTAATGTTGCTGCTAATTCATTTGAGCTTAAACATGTTATTATCCAAATAATACAAAATAATCAGTTTGGAGGATCACCTATTGAAGATTCTAACTTACATCTTACTAGTTTTCTTGAAATTTGTGCTACATTTAAATATGATGGAGAGTCTAATGATGTTGCTAGACTTAGACTTTTTCCTTTTTCATTAAGGGATAAAGCCAAGACTTGGTTAAATTCATTAGCACCTGGGATTATCAGAATCGGGGAAAACTATCACAAAAATTATTGGCTAAATATTTTCCACCCTAGAAAACTGCTAAGCTTAGAAATAATATTACATCTTTTTGTCAGTTTGAAGAGGAATCAATATATGAAGCCTGTGAAAGATTTAAAAATCTTCTTAGAAAATGTCTGCACCATGCTTTGCCAGATTGGTTAATAATTCAAACCTTTTACATGGATTAGNTAGTTTGAAGAGGAATCAATATATGAAGCCAGTGAAAGATTTAAGAATCTTCTTAGAAAATGTCTGCACCATGCTTTGCCAGATTGGTTAATAATTCAAACCTTTTACATGGATTAGTAGGATCATTAAGATCTACTATAGATGCTGCTGCGGACGGATCATTAATGTCAAAACCTTTAGATGAATCATATTCTTTAATTGAAGAAATTACTAACAATTTTCAATGACCCTCTGAAAGGATAAATCTTAAAAGAGTAGACAATATTCATGATTTTGATGCAATATCTATTTTGACATCTCAAATTACTGTTATTTCTAAAAAGATTGATCAAATAGGAGTAAATTATTCTCAAATANTGATCATTAAGATCTATTATAGATGCTGTTGCGGGCGAATAATTAATGTCAAAACCTTTTGATGAATCATATTCTTTAATTGAAGAAATTACTAACAATTTTTAATGACCCTCTGAAAGGATAAATCTTAAAAGAGTAGACAATATTCATGATTCTGATGCAATGTCTATTTTGACATCTCAAATTACTGTTATTTCTAAAAAGATTGATCAAATAGGAGTAAATTATTCTCAAATACCCACAGTATTAGAGAAAAATTCACTAGGACAGATTATTGATACTTAACCAACTTATGAAACCTTAAATACTATAAATAATCGAAATAACAATCTCTATTCTAACTATTTTAACCATGTATGAAAAAATCACCCTAATTTTAGTTGGGATAATTATGATAATTCGGTNGAATGAATTGAATTTTTGGGGAGTTTAATAAAAATAAAATATTTTAATTGTTGAAAAATAGATTTTTTATTTTTGGAAAATCTCTCTGAGGATAGGAAACCCAACAAAATTTATTTTGTATTTTTTTGATTTTTATTTTATTTTTTAGAATTATTTTGGTGAAAATTCTATTTTTAAGCCTTAAAAATCATTTTAAGGTTTAAAAATAGATATCTTTATTTTTAGACCTTCGAAATATTTAGGGGTTTTTCAATTCTCAATTCATATTGGATTATCACCTTGACCCCAAATTTTTATATGTTGTAGCCTCTGTCTAGGTGCACAATTTGAGCATTTTTCCAAAGACATAAGAGATCTCTAGACAGAGATCTTAATTTTCTAAGTTTTTATGCATTTTCTATTCAATGATATGGATTTTTGAAGTTTAGGTGCTATTTTCTGAATTTATTAAATACCCCTATTTATTTATTCAAACCACGGGCTGACTGGATCCATCGGATCCGTCAAACAGCCACGCGTCGCGCTTCTTTTCGACGCCTCCTTCTGAGTCAACTGCCACGCGGCGTGCCATATCATTCTAGAGGATCATCCGGCTTGATCTCCACCATCCATTCAATACACGCAAGAATGGACGACATCTGTTCATCGTCCCCGATGGCCTTAACCGAGAGCCGTCCAAATTAAAACTTTAATATCTCTCTCGTTTCTTAATGGATTTTGATGATTTTTTTTAAATTGTTGATCTTGAAGAGACGAACACATCTATATGGTAAACATACTATGAAATCAAGCCATCATAAATGGAGAGCTCGCGAAAGGCTCGGGAGAGTCAGTGAGGTTATACCTTTGCTCCGAGAGGTTTGGCCTCAATCAGAGATTCTTCACACCTTCGTTGGGTCCCAAAGAGCTTAGGGATGAAGCCTCTGGCTCTGGTGTAAGGCCTATGTATGATTTCGACCACAGCCGATTTTGGGTGTTGGTGGAGAGCTATGGTAGAGGCTATTTCAGAGGGGGAATTGATGGGGGTTTGGCTTCCTTCACTGTTGTGAAGGTGTAGAGCCAATTTGTTTGAAGTTTGGTGTTGTGTAGGTTCCGATTGAAGTTTTTCCTGGTTTCAGGCAGAAATTCAAACTCAAAATTGGATTTCTGTGGTGGAATTGGGAGAGGGAAACAAATTGTAATATGCTAAGGAACTCTTAGAGAAGCTCTCTGAGGAGTTTGGGAGGCCTTGGTGAAAAATTTTTCTTACCCCACTATTCATAGCCGTGAGGGGGGTATTTTATAGAAATTAGCCAAGGGAAGCTTGGCTGGCCAATTGAGGGGTTAGCCCCACTTTTTAGGTGTTAAGCAGAGGAGCTCTCAACTCAATTTGGGCTGAGGTGGCTTCTTGGCATCAATTTGGGTATTGGCTACGTGGGGGCTCACGGTTTTGGGCTTTAGCTTGGGTTAAAGTAGTTAACCAAGGGTTGGGTCATGTTAAAGCTTATATTGAGCAGTAAAAATGGCTCCATAGAGTATTGACATGTGGTATAGCAAGTACTTTGATTTAACGCACCATAGAGTATTGACATGTGGTATGGCAAGTCCTTTGATTTAACCTTCTCTTTATCCATTGGAAGTACTTTAATTTAACATTCTCTTTATCCCTTTAAAAATTTTAAAAAAAATTTACCCTTGAGATAAATATCAAGCTCAACCATGGGTTGGTGGCTGGTTTTAAACTCAACTCTAGAGTCTAGGATGAGTTATGGTAAGGCTCATTTGACCATACCAAGCTCAATTGGTTTGGATTTGTCCATAAGTCCAAGAAGGTGCATATGACCAAATCTTGTGTTTGGACTAGGTTAGACATGTCAATTGGCCCAATTAAATGTGGCATTTGGTGTAAGAGACCATTAGGAACAACTTTTACGAAGGGTGAAATTCATTTTGAGGTCAATTGGTTAATAAATTTGGTGGATTTTTGATTTTTGACCCATTTTAAGCATGTTGGGCTAAGTTTGGGTCAAACAGGGCTAGTCATGGGCTAAGTCCAAATTGATTGTTATGTTTGGTGTAAAACATCATAATGAACAAGGCTAGCCATGGGCTAAGCTCAAATCGATTGTTGTGGTTGGTGAAGAACATCATTATGAACAATGGATTTTTTATTTTTGACCCATTTTAAGCATGTTGGGCTAAGTTTGGGTCAAACTTGGGCTAGGATTTTTGATTTTTGACCCATTTTAAGCATATTGGGCTAAGTTTGGGTCAAACTTGAGCTATTTTGGTATAAGCTCAAATTAATTGTTTTATTTGGTGTAACACATCATTATGAACAACTTTCATGAAGGTATTGTTGTGGTTGGTGTATAACATCATGATGAACAACTTTCATGAAGGATGAAAGTTAGTTTGAAGTTGATTTGGTGGTCAATTTGGGTGGGTTTTAATGNCGGCTAAGCTCAAATTGATTGTTTTGTTTGGTGTGAAACATCATTATGAACAATTTTCATGAAGGATGAAAGTTGTTTTAAAGTTGATTTGATGGTTAATTTGGATGAATTTTAATGGATTTGGATTTAGACTTAAATTAAAACAATTGATTTGATGGTTAATTTGAATGGATTTTAATGGATTTGGATTTAGACTTAAAGTAAACCCATAAGGGTCAAATTTGAGTCTAACTTGAGCTAGCTTTGGGCTAAGCTCAAATTGATTGTTGTTCTTGGTCAAAAATGACCTTATAAAGGATTTTCAACAAAAATTGGATGACAATTTGAGGTCTAAGGCATTGTGTCAAAAATGACCTTATAAAGGATTTTCAACAAAAATTGGATGCCAATTTGAGGTCTAAGGCATAAAAAATGACCTTATAAAGGATTTTTAACAAAAATTGGATGCCAATTTGAGGTCTAAGGCAATGTAAAGCATCATTATGAACAACTTTCATGAAAGATGAAAGTTATTTTGAAGTTGATTTGATGGTTAATTTAAATGGATNTGCTAGCTTTGGACTAAGCTCAAATTGATTATTGTGTTTGGTCAAAATTGACCTCACAAAGGATTTTCAACAAAAATTGGATGTCAATTTGAGGTTTAGGGCATTCAATTGTTGAGATTTNTTTCATGAGAAAGATATTACAAAACACAAATTTCATATATAAAAGAAAGTTCTTACAACACNCACCATATCTTAGAGTAGGGGGAAAGATAGAGGAAACTACTCAGATTTCATGAGAAAGATATTACAAAACACAAATTTCATATATAAAAGAAAGTTCTTACAACACTAAATAAACAAACAAACTTATCTGAAACTCTTTCTCAAAGCAAATCCTTTGAAGTATTTCCTTAGAAATGCAGAAAGAAAAACTCTCTCACTTTTCTCCTTCTTCAGCACTTTTACTTAAAGTTTCACACTAAATATCACCACAAAAACTCTAAACTATGAAAGCAAAATCACTAATTGACTTCAATACGGTGGTGGAATGAAGATGGATTATGAAAGTGTGGCGTGGTGGAACGTTGTGGAGCGAAAAATGAATGTATAGGANATTTCCTTAGAAATGCAGAAAGAAAAACTCTCTCACTTTTCTCCTTCTTCAACACTTTTACATAAAGTTTCACACTAAATATCACCACAAAAACTCTAAACTATTAAAGCAAAATCACTAATTGACTTCAATATGATGGTGGAATGAAGATGGATTATGAAAGTGTGGCGTGGTGGAACGTTGTGGAGCGAAAAATGAATGTATAGGAGCTCCTTTTATGATGAAATTCGGCCTTAAATAAAGCCCAAGGTCGGTTATCCAAGAGGTTCCTCGAAAAACTCTTCAAAAATCTTTCAAATACATCGACCCTTTTAGAAACGGGGTCTAAATCGCCTTTAGCGTCGTCAACACTGAGTAAAAATTCCTCAGCAACGTTGAGTATTTCCTCAAAAACGTCATTTTGACTCCAAAATTCATTATTTTTGTTTTCTTTTTGTTTTAAGCCCTAAAAATCAACAACATGTAAGAAAACATCAAAATAACTTTCATTAAAGTGCAATATCACAAAAAATAAGTATAAATTATGGGTCTAAAAATGCATATATTTTCGGAGTATCAAAATCCCCCAAACTTACATGTTACTTGTCCTCAAGTAACTTCTCTACTACATAAAAATATNTATCGAACCTTTTAGAAACGGGGTCTAAATCGCCTTTAGCGTCGTCATCACTGAGTAAAAATTCCTCAGCGACGTTGAGTATTTCCTAAAAAACGTCATTTTGACTCCAAAATTCATTATTTTTGTTTTCTTTTTCTTTTAAGCCCTAAAAATCAACAACATGTAATAAAACATCAAAATAACTTTCATTAAAGTGCAATATCACAAAAAATAAGTATAAATTATGGGTCTAAAAATGCATATATTTTTGGAGTATCAAAATCGCCCAAACTTACATGTTACTTGTCCTCAAGTAACTTCTCTACTACATAAAAATATGAATTAAGGTAATGAATTTAACTTTTAGACCTCCATATTTTAGTTCTCTAAACATAATAATTTAACTTAAGAAAAATTCAAAACAATTCTAGTTGATACTAAAGGTGTAAAGATATTCAGTAATTAAGTCTAAGGTTTTTATCCTCTATTTCTTTCAAGAAAAATTGCAATTTGTTATATTAAAGTCACTTAATAAATTCATATGAAAAAGAACTTCATAAAACTTTATTAATAATTAAGTTAATATTCAAATCAAAAGTTTAGAAATGTATCAAAGTCTTTTTTCTTAAATTGATTCAAGTGAAGCCAATTTTTAATTAGGCATATTCTCAAGCTTCTCCCACATTTTTTTTTTCTTTTCTTTTTCTTTTCTTTTTTTTTTGTATGGATTACTATATCTGGATAGCCTTTAATGATTTTGAACTTC
>JXCR01121079.1:10774-23486 GCA_002079205.1 Phalaenopsis hybrid cultivar
AAAATTATATATATATATATATATAAATATATATATATATATATATAAAGTGATTTGTGCCAAATAGGAGCAATCATATTCTTTACTCTCTTTCGAATGCTATAAAGAACATTGACTAATCTAGAGTTTGGTCCCTAATTCCGAGGTTAGGATGGGAGGATACCGGATGCCACTCTAGAGCTCCCATTACTCCCTCCCTTGAGGGCTAACAATCTTGCATTAGTTTCCAATAAACTGATCAAATTGGGGTTTTTAATCTGTCACATTAAAATCTCCAATTCTGCATCCAACAAAAGTATATTTCCCTATTTATTTGCACTCAATCACATGGATGACATACTCTCCNGTGCCGAATAGGAGCAATCTTATTATGTACTCTCTTTCGAATGCTATAAAGAACTTTGACTAATCTAGAGTTTGGTCCCTAATTCCGAGGTTAGGCTGGGAGGATATCGGATGCCATTCTAGAGCTTCCACTACTCCCTCCCTTGAGGGCTAACAATCTTGCATTAGTTTCAAATCAACTGATCAAACTGAGGTTTTTAATCTCTCACATTAAAATGTCCAATTCTGCATCCAACAAAAGTATATTTCCCTATTTATTTGCACTCAATCACATGGATGACATACTCTCCCATGAAATCAAATGTGATTCTCCTTATGTTGTAGAAATCATATTTCATTTAAGAACATATGTCTATCAACAAGTTTTAACATTTTAATTGACCAGATCAAAAAGTAAATGAAGATCAGAGTTCAAATCATCACAAATTATTATCATTTAAAACCATAGAAAATAAAATCTATTCTTCGCAAAACCATATCTTCAAATTAGGTAGAAGGATAAAGATGACTTCTCAAAATTCATGAGAAGGATACGGTAAAACACGAATTTCTTATAAAAAATTGAGTTTACAAAGAAAAGAAATAAAAATACAACCTACCTCACAATCCTTCACAAGAAAATCCCTAGAAGTTCTCTCCAAGCCTTTCTCTCTTTACAACACTCCCAAGTCTCTCTTAAAAATGTAATGAAGAAGAAATCTCTCACCTTCTCTCTCCTCTTGCAAACCTAGAAGAAAATCTCCTTTTCTTTCTCTCTAACACTCACTCCACCCTCCAAAACTTCTCTTTTCGCCCCCCCCCAACTTTTTAGGTTCTTCAAGTCTTCTTCTTTTATTTTAAGCTGCCTCCTTTAGAAAAAAATTCAAAATTCCCTTAAAAATTTCCTCTAAAACTCAACTCTTTTTAATTCAAAAGATGTGTCATTTGATCCAAGAGTCATATCCCTTNTATGAGAAGGATACGATAAAACACGAATTTCTTATAAAAAATTTAGTTTACAAAGAAAAGAAATAAAAATACAACCTACCTCACAATCCTTCCCAAGAAAATCCCTAGAAGTTCTCTCCAAGCCTTTCTCTCTTTACAAACTCTCCCAAGTCTCTCTTAAAAATGTAATGAAGAAGAAATCTCTCACCTTCTCTCTCCTCTTGCAAACCTAGAAGAAAATCTCCTTTTCTTTCTCTCTAACACTCACTCTACCCTCCAAAACTTCTCTTTTCGCCCCCCCCTTCAACTTTTTAGGCTCTTCAAGTCTTCTTCTTTTATTTTAAGCTGCCTCCTTTAGAAAAAAATTCAAAATTCCCTCAAAA
Source organism: Phalaenopsis hybrid cultivar (assembly GCA_002079205.1). NCBI lineage: Eukaryota > Viridiplantae > Streptophyta > Magnoliopsida > Asparagales > Orchidaceae > Phalaenopsis > Phalaenopsis hybrid cultivar. The sequence continues at coordinate 12,430 of JXCR01121079.1, forward strand.
ATTTCCTCTAAAACTCAACTCTTTTTAATTCAAAAGATGTGTCATTTGATCCAAGAGTCATATCCCTTCATCAAAGAACCTTCCAAAGTGTCTAGATGCATTGAATCACTCCATGGGGTGTGTAGAATAAGTGTCCCTTTGAAAATTTGCTCAAAATTCACCTCGAACCACCTTAATTTGAAAAAGTCTTCATTGGCACATCATGTGCAAGCTCTCTAGGTTTTGGAGCATGATGCGCCAATCTGGTGCATGATGCACTAGAATCCAAAATTGACTCTTTTTGTTCCAAGTTTCATCCTTTTTGCCATTTTTGCTCCAAATGACTAAAAATGATATACCTGCAACAAAAATACAAAAACACCCTTCTTTAAAGTGTAATTTCACAAAAAATAAGCATAAAATAGGTAGTTAAAATAGTATATTATTTTGGTGTATCAGTTATCATCCTCAGAAAAGTGGTTTGGCTGATTTATCCAACTTTGAAATTAAATGAATATTGGAAAAAACTATGAATTCAACAAAAACTGATTAGTCAGTCAAACTTGACTATGTTTTATGGACTTTTACAAGTTTTTCTACATAATGCAAGATTAAAATTATTTCCAGAAAAACATAAGTCTTGGTGGATGGGCTGATTTGTTTGTGATGAAAGTTTATCCCTATGGAGCTATGGATTTCAATGATCCTAAAATTGAGAAAATATTCAAAGTGAATAATCACAGGCTGAAACCCGACTTTTTTGGGGATCAACTTAAATTAAATTATCTTATCTTGTTGGGTCAACCAAAATAAGCATTGATTATGTCGTGTTGACGCCGTAAAACTATGAACTTTATGGGAGGCAACCCAATGTTATCTTTGTGTTGTTATTTTGAATGTTATATTGTTGTATTTGATTAAGAAAAATGTGGTAGTATTTTTAATATATAATGATTTACTAATGATTCTAAGTCCTTAAAAGATGACTTAGACATTTTAGAATGAGTATTTGGATGTTAAGCTGACATGTGCTAAATTAAGCACTGACGCTTGAGCGTCAACATTCAGCGCTTAAGTGCGGCAGTTTGCTAAACATGCTAAATTATGTTTCTAGAAGATTTAAAAGTGGTGTAGTGGGTTGTACCGTGGGTTAGTGGTATAAGATTGTGTCTAGTAGTTTTAGGCTTTGTCTATTGCCTATAAGTAGAAGAGAATGAAGTGAACTCTCACTCCACTTCAATTTTAACCCTAAAATCAAAGTTAAGGGAGAGAAAACTTGAAAAGATGTCATCTTGGGAGATTGATATGAAGAAGAAGGAGGAAGCCACGAAGAAAAATTTCATTAGTCAAAGTGCGCAAGTTATACAATAGTTTCCTAGCCATTAATATAGAAGGAATAGTAGAGAAAATCACAAAAATTGAGGCTGACGTTGCTTCAATTGAAGAAAAAGTGATGAAAGTCAATGCACATTATGAGCATATTGGATTGCAACTTAAGATGCAATTTAGCCAACAAGTTTTATTGAATAAGTGGACAAGGCTATGCATTTGAAAAAAAATGGATTGAAGAAGACTCAACATGAGTTCTTCACCACTACCCATTCTATCAGATCTATATTCCAAATACCCAAGAAGAAACTAATGAAAGGTTGAAAGTCATTCCACCGTAAAAAGAGTGCAATTAAGTTCTTAGTTTAGTGTTCATTTATGTTAAGTGTTTCTTTCTTAGTATTGAGTTTGTTTTATGTTTTTTAAGTGTAAAGTTTGTTTAGTGTTTGTTCTTAGGAATTATCTCATCCAAGAATCTTTAGATTGAGAAATTATGTATCACAAATAATTGTATTTGTTCATTAATTAATATAAGTGTTTGTTTGTGTGTGAAATTTTGTGTTATTTTGTGTTGAATTGAGTTTAAATAATATTGCTAAATCTTGAGAAAGAGGAGAGTTGAAGAAGAAGAAAATAGTTATTAAATATTTATTAGACCATTTAGAGGTGGTTGACTTAGGCTAGATGTCCATTTTACTTAAAATAAAAAATATCAAAATTTATGCACTAGCCCCTAAGCGCGAAGACCCCATTTTTAAGCGTTGGATAACACAAGATGTAGGCAGCTAAGGGCCAAGACCCCACACTTAAGCGCTGGATAACACAATAGGTAGGTACATATGCACTGAACTAGTCACGCTAAAGCACTGGTTCACGTAAACAACTTTGCGAATGGTTTAAAGAGAAAAATTAAGCCAAAAATCCCAATTTTCACCCCGACTTTGTCTTCATCCTCTAGTTTTCACAATTTTCAGAGTTAGGGCTTCCTCTAAAGTGGAAATTTCTTGATGGATTCAAGCCAAATTTGTTAGATGTGATCTTCTTGAGTCTCATCACTATTTTTGGTTGAAGGAGTTGCCAGTTGGAAGCTTTCGGTCATCGGAATCGAAATCCCGTTGCCCGCTTCGGAATGACATTTTAATTTACACATAAATATAGTTTTAGAAAAATATAAAATCAAGTTTAAATTAAGCCATATTTTTCATAGTCTAAATGAAAGAGCGTTATACCTCAAATCTTGTATTTATCCTGAAGGATAGACACAAGTCTTGAGGGTGAGGCTCGATCAAATAAACTAAGAAATATATGACATCCATTTGGTTTTCAAAACCATTTTATTTTTTGACAATTTCCCCTATTTTATATGAAGAATTAAATAGGGTTTATTTTAAGTTGGGTTTGGACAAGCTTTTTATAAGGGCAAGCCCCTATAGCTAATTACATCTTAAATGACCGAAGTCATTTAAGAAAACTCACGATAAAAAATAGGGAATATTATCTTCAAAGAGATCAAAAGAATAGGAATTTTCAATGAGATTGGACAAACAGGTGTGAGATGGGAATGAATCAAAATTGAAACATTTTATTGTAGAGTCCAAAGGAGGAAGAACTAGGGGATGTCATAGAACCGGAGGAGAACCTCGGTGTCTTCCAAAGCTATCCTATTATTTGCCTTTAGTTTTAAGGAGAAATATTTAAGTGTTTCATACTATAAATTTTATTAATTTAAGACTTACATTTATGTAAAACTATCCCACAAATAGCCTGAAAGATGTGAGAGTTTAGGTCGTGACGAACGACAACCTTGTAATCCTAAGATGAGTTAGGGCTTATATTGTATAGCAGAGCTATACAAAGTCCTAAAGATGAGGTGAGGATTTATGTTGCATAAGCAAACTACCATAAAGTCCTATGGATTTGTTGTTTAATTCTAAGGAAGGAATGGTTTAGCAAGGGAAGGTAGGTTTTGCTGTTGAAGCTGGTCGTGCTGCCCACCATGCCAGCTCCAAGCTCCTTGTCGTGGTGAGTTTAAGTTTTCAAAGGTGTCAGGTTATAACGTAAAATCAGGTTATAATTCCTTAAAAATTTATGGGGGAATGTTAAAGTTGAATAGAGTGACAACGATTAGGATCTTACAGTTCCCTTGTTCTGGTACCACTATTTTATATTTGATTTGCTTAGTCCAAATGGAATTACTAAACTAAACTTAATGATTTTTGTACTTACATTTAGACCGTGGGAAGTCTCATTAGCAACCATAGGTACCTCCTTTAAGGGATTCCCGATCATCCAATAGAGACGTTTTAACTCATTAGCAACCTCGGTGTCTTCCTAAAGCTAAATTTAGATAAGTTGGGGGTGAATTTTATTTGGGTTGATTTTAATTTTAGTTTTTGTTTTGGTTTTACGGCTATCCTATCAGTTTTGCTTTTCATGTAGGGTGGCATCATTGTTTAACATGCAAGTTTTGTAAGCATAAAAGTACAGTGTGGAAAGTATAGAAAAAGATGGTACTATAAACTGTAAAAGCGTACCTGACGAGTTTTCTCATTCCACCACCTGAAACTCAAAATGCATGTGAGGGCATTTTATCTAAAATGAAAAAATAAGGTTCTGGTGATCTACCAAAATCCTGAATCATATCTTGGTGAGCATCTATTAATTTGACTAAGGATGATTTTATTAAACAAAACATGTTAGGTTTAGTAGACCTCCAAGGTATCCAAAAGGCCGGGAGAAAGAAACAGGTCCATGCTTCTTACTCACCGCCTAGTGGAAATTCTCGAGCTCATTTAAACTTACTATGTTGCTGAATAACTTATCCTCTAAATACCTCTAATGCTCAGTGAACATTGATGTTTCCATTATCCCTAAGAGTTGGGGAATCATCACTTGTAATTTAATTTGAGAATTATGTAGGTGAAGACCCTTAATGGGGCAAGTTAGTGTTATTGAGACACTTAGCCAAATTTAGCTTTAATTCGGACTTGTAGTGTTTTAAAGGTGTTCAGTTTCTAGTTACATTTACTTTTCTAATCCTCATTTAATCAAATTTGATTTAGCCTAGGTCACTATTAAGCCCATAAGATTTTGGTGGATGTCTTGATAATTTTTAAAAGAAATTGAGATTTAAGTGTTGATGATTTATTATCAAAACTTTTGAATGTCATTTGAACACCAAATGGGGTATTAAATTAATGAGTTATTCACACCCAAAACCATACCCCTAAGTCTAGCATCGTTTAATATGGCAGACTTCCAAATTTTAATAATCTAGGAAATTCAAATTTATCCTTTAATTAGAAAAAGTGAGATTGGTTTCTACCAGTTAATCCTTTGTGCTTCAATCATCCAAATATGTTAATTAAGATCAAAGGTTGCCCATTTCCCTTTCTTGAATTAAGCCTAAGTGTTAATTAAGGCCAAATTTCCAAAATTACACTTTTGCCCCTAAGGCTCTATTACTACATAATTCATCAAATTATAATTCAAATGACTATGAAATTTTCATCCCACATTAATCATGGGTCAATTAAGACATTAGAGAAGAAAATTTGGTTTTTCAAATTTTAATTTAATTTGTATATTATTGATATGCAAAAATAAGATTTTTTTAAAGAAAATTCAACAACTTGACCATGTTAAAGCCTAATCCATTATAATTTTTACTGGAGGTAGACATAGACCAAAAAACTATTTAACCAAATTTCTTAATTATTTAAGTTTTATTTGGATTATTAGAATTTTTTAATTTCTCAAGTATTAATTAATTATAAAATACTTTAAATATGGAAAATTAAGTTTTATATTTTTATTAAATCCCTCTGAGGTCAAGGAACCCACAGAAATAAATTTTCAATTTTTAAATTTTTCTATGAATTGTTGGAATTATTTAAGTGAAAAATTAAGAAAAATTCATTTTTAGTCTTTAAAAAAATTATTTTAAGCTTTAAAATTCAATATCTTCACTTATAAAATAGGAAAAAATATTCTAAATGCTCCTAAATGCTTAGGAAACATTTTAGAACATTTTTATGAATTTTATCATTTTTGTGCTTTTTAAAATTTTTTAATTATTTAAATATTAAAATAGGATTTTAAAAAAATGAAGTTTCTCTTTTAATTAAAATTTTAATTTTAGAAAACTCTCCTGATCAAAAAGGGCTCCCAAAATTAATTTTTATAATTATTTGAGTTATATTTAATTATTAAATATCATTGTTTGTCAAAAATGCCATTTAACTTAGAAAAACAATTTATCAAATGAACTTCAAATGTTTTCAAATTTTATGGGGAGTTCTTTGAACAATAGATTACAGTGGAGAATCAAAATGAAGTCATTTAGATGATTAATTTTCCCAAATTAATTTTCATTATTTTTTAGGGTTTTATAAGAGTTAAGCGTGTTCTTAATTACTTGACCCATGAAAAATTTTCCAAAGGGTCCTCTGTCACAGTAAACCTTCCAAAATTTCATTGGATTTTTCTAAGCAACATGCTAATTATTATGATTAATTTATGCAAATAATAGCATCAATAAACTTCAAACTATTTCGACATTGTTTTCCTCTATTCACTGAGCAATAGGGTTTATTTATTTTATTTTTCTATGCAAAGGTATGAACTTTTATTGATCAAACATTTAAATAAATCAGAAAAATACCCTATTTTTCTACTTAACCATGCGGTGCTGACCAGATCCTAGGCAGCTCCGAACGGCGACACTGTGCATTCCCATTTGTTGTGCTTTCCACCTTGGCATGTCGCGCGGCCCGCGGTTCATGCACCTAGAGTTCGTCCGGCTAGATCAAAATTGGGCTCAAAGCATGGGCAAATTAAGCTTGAATTTGGTTTAAATTTGTCATATGAAAGGTGAATTTAAGTTTAGGATTGATATTGATAAAAATTGGGCCCAAATTGATGGACATTTGAGCTGAATTTGGGGAAATGGCCAAATTAGGCTCAATTGAAGGGTCCAAATTAGTTTTGGAGACATTTGGAGCCGAGGGTATTTTTTTTTAGCAATTTGGTTGTATTTTTGTAATTTTGGTAATTTTGGGTGGTTTTCAGCAATTTGGGTTTTTTCAAAAGGTTTTAAATGATTTTTTAACATGTTTGGATATTTTGGGTTAATTTGAGGATTTTGACCAAATTTGAGATTCGAAACTGTTTAGGTAATTTGGGTAGGTTTGTGGGGGTGGGGAAAGTCAAATTGGGATTCTGTTAGAAATTGGAAGTAAGTGAGATGCGATGAGATGGAGGAATAATTGACCTCATTTATCTTGTTTGTGTGTTTGTGTTTGTGTTACAATTTATTACAATTGATGAAAATTTTTATATTTCAATGTTGATCCATGCTATGCTAATTAGAAGTTTATTTAGTTAATTTCATTCTAGCATGTTTAGTTTAGATTTACTTTCTACTACATGTTTTCTATCCTAATAAATAATTGCATATGTTTTTGATAGAAATTTGTGGTAGATAGAATTTCTAAACTGTTTTTCTTCCTACTTATTAGATGTTTTTGATAGAAATTTTTGGTAGATAGAATTTCTAAACTATTTTTCTTCCTACTTATATTTTCCTGCACTAAATTGTTATACATGATAGAATTCAAGTTTTAGGGTAAGAAGAAAAATGAAATTTTACAATGAATATACTTTCTTTTAGTTTAATATTATTGCATGCTTGTTTTAGGCTAAATTTACTTTCTTATGTTTTCATTCTATCCTGATTATGCAGTATATGAATTTGATAGGATATTGTAGTAGTTAAGTAGATTTAATTTTTACTTTTTCTTCCTCCTACATTTTATAGAATTAATTTCAAAATATTTAAAAATTTAAGTTTGGGGGAGGGAAGAAAAGAATTTAAGTTTGGGGAAGGGAAGAAAAAGATTAACTATTAGATGTCCTCTATTTCAATATTTGGAATTAATTGCAAAATATTTAAAAATGCAAGTTTGGGGGAGGGAAGAAAAAGATTAACTATTAGATGTTCTCAATTTAAATATTTTTAAAATTTATGTTTGGGGAGGGAAGAAAAAGATTAACTATTAGATGTCCTCTATTTCAATATTTTCAAAAATTATATGATTTCATGTATTGAATTTAATTCAGGTAACTATATTTTTATAACTATTTAAATATTGGAGGGAAGAAAAAAATTAACTATTAGATGTCCTCTATTTCAATATTTTAAAAAATTATTTAGGGAGGAAAGAAAAAGATTAACTATTATATGTTCTCAATTTAAATATTTTCAAAAATTATTAATATGATCTATATAATGAATTTAATTCAAATAACTATATTTTATAGATATTTGAATATTATGGTAGATTTAAAGGAATATTTTTGTAATGAAAATTGATTTTGTAGATTAAGATATTTAGTATAAGAGAATAAGACTACAGTTAACTATTTAAAGTAAAAGAAACTATATTTTGAAGTATTAAGAATCTTGGAAATTCATTTAAGAAGAAAAGATTGGGGCGCAATGATTTAAAAGCTATGAAATATTTATAAGGTAAAGGAATGCTTTGAGTTTCAAATTTAGGAAAGAAAGGTGATGTTCAAAATCATTAAAGGCTATCCAGATATAGTAATCCTCACTTGAGTGAAAGAAAGGTGATGTTCAAAATCATTAAAGGCTATCCAGATATAGTAATCCTCACTTGAAATGGAATGCTTTGAGTTTCAAATTTAGGAAAAGAAAGGTGATGTTCAAAATCATTAAAGACTATCCAGATAAAGTAATCCTCACTTGAAAATCAAAAAAGAAAGGATTGAAAACAATCCCTGAAAAGAAAAGAAAAATATATAGGATTGAAAGCGGTGATGTTTAAAATCATTAAAGGCTATCCAGATATAGTAATCCTCACTTGAAAAAGGAAAAATAAGGGATTGGGCTATGTAATATTTATAAGGTAAAGGAATGCTTTGAGTTTCAAATTTAGGGAAAGAAAGGTGATGTTCAAATGTTTATAAGGTAAAGAAATGCTTTGAGTTTCAAATTTAGGGAAAGAAAAGTGAAGTTCAAAATATATCTATAAGGTAAAGGAATGCTTTGAGTTTCAAATTTAGGGAAAGAAATGTGATGTTCAAAATCAATAAGTTAAAGGAATGCTTTGAGTTTCAAATTTAGGGAAAGAAAGGTGATGTTCAAAATCATTAAAGGTGGAATGCTTTGAAAATGCTTTGAGTTTCAAATTTAGGGAAAGAAAAGTGAAGTTCAAAATCATTAAAGGCTATCCAATGTTTTGAGTTTCAAATTTAGGGAAAGAAAAGTGAAGTTCAAAATCATTAAAGGCTATCCAGATTTTTGAGTTTCAAATTTAGGGAAAGAAAAGTGAAGTTCAAAATCATTAAAGACTATCCAGATAATAATCTTCACTTGAAAAAGAAAAAGAAAGGATTGACAACAATCACTGAAAAGAAAAGAAAAATTCACTTGAAAAAGGAAAAAGAAATGATTGACAACAATCCTTGAAAAGAAAAGAAAAATATATATTTTAGGGAAAGAAAAGTGAAGTTCAAAATCATTAAAGGCTATCCAGATATAGTAATCCTCACGTGAAAGAAAGGTGATGTTCAAAATCATTAAAGGCTATCCAGATATAGTAATCCTCACTTGAAATGGAATGCTTTGAGTTTCAAATTTAGGAAAAGAAAGGTGATGTTCAAAATCATTAAAGACTATCCAGATAAAGTAATCCTCACTTGAAAATCAAAAAAGAAAGGATTGAAAACAATCCCTGAAAAGAAAAGAAAAATATATAGGATTGAAAGCGGTGATGTTTAAAATCATTAAAGGCTATCCAGATATAGTAATCCTCACTTGAAAAAGGAAAAAGAAAAGATTGACAACAATCCCTGAAAAGAAAAGAAAAATATATAGGATTGAAAGCAATCAAATAAAAGCAATCCCTGAAAAGAAAAGAAAAATATATAGGATTGAAAGCAATCCAAATGAAAAAGAAAAAAATATTAATCCTTGAAAAGAAAAGAAAAATATATAGGATTGAAAGCAATCCAAATGAAAAAGAAAAAAAACCCTGAAAAGAAAAGAAAAATATATAGGATTGAAAGCAATCCAAATGAAAAATAGAAAAGAAAGAAAAGCTGAAAAGAAAAGAAAAATATATAGAATTGAAAGCAATTCAAATGAAAAAGAAAAAAAAAAAAGAAAGAAAATATATATATATAGGATTGAAAGCAATACAAATGAAGAAAATAAAAGAAAAGAAAAAAAAATATATATATAAGTGAGGAGAAGCTTGAGGAGATGCCTAATCAAAAATTGGCTTCACTGGACCTACCNTAGTCCAAATGAAAAGGAGAAAAGAAAAGAAAAAAGAAATAAATAAAAGTGAGGAGAAGCTTGAGGAGATGCCTAATCAAAAATTGGCTTCACTGGACCTACCTAAAGGAATACTTAAACACATTTCTGAACTTATATTTATGGATTAGCATCTTTTACTAGTAGTGTTCTCATGAAGTTCCATCCTGAACTTATATTTATGGAATAACATCTTTTACTATAGTTTTCTCATAAAATTCCTATCATTTGAATATTCTAAGTGACTTGATATTACAACATTTAGTCATTCTTTAAATTAATAGAAAACTAGAACTCTTAAACTTGATGACTAGATAATCTTGTACCTACAGAGTTTATTTAATTACTTGAATTTTTTCTGAAAATCTCACTATGATATTTACTTAAATCAAAATTATAGTATTTTTAAATTAAAACTGTACTACAATAGATCATAACTTTTATTTTGTCTTAAAATTACTTGAGGACAAGTAATAGTTTAAGTTTGGGGGATTTTGACCAAAGGAAAATATGTTGAGATTTTCATACTTATTTTANTGGATATTCTAATGACTTAACATTGCAATCTATAGTCATTCTTAAAATAAATAGAAAGCTAGAACTCTTAAAACTTGATGACTAGATAATCTGATGGATACAGAGTTAATTCAATTACTTTGAAATTTTCCTGAAAATCTCACTATGATATTTATCTAAAACAAAACTATAGTATTTATGAAATTAAAACTTTACTGCAATAGATCTTAACTTTATTTAGTACTAAAATTACTTGAGGACAAGTAATAGTAAGTTTAGGGGATTTTGACCAAAAGAAAATATTTTGAGATTTTCATACTTTTTTTATACCGTTTTTAATGATATTGCACTTTAAAAAAGGTATTTTTGATGTTTGTTGCAAGAATGATGAATTAGGGTCAATAGAGCAAAAAGATGCAAAAAGGAGCGAATTTTGAGCAAAAAGGACCAAAATGTGAAAAAACTGCACTAGGGCGCCGACGGCGAGAATTTCCTGAGGCTACAGGACAAATTCTTTATAAAGCCGCCGACGGCGCCATCGAGGCCGCCGCTGGCGGGATCAACGGTTACGCGACAAGTACAATGGATAAGGCCGGATTTTGGAGGGGTGTGTAAGCAACTCTTGAGAAAACTCATCCATTTCTTTAAAGAGAACATTTTTGGCTGAAAATTAGAGAGGATAGAGTGAAAAAGAGAGAAGAGAAGAGAAGAGGAGCAGACTTTTGGAGATCTGGAGGTTAGATAGGTTCCATTTGAGCTTGCTAGAGCGTGTAATTGTGAGGAATTCTTCAAGAAATTGTAAGAGTGGAGGGAAAGTGAGAGATTTCTTTCTTCTTGCTACTTTGAAGAGGAATTCTGTGTGCTGTAAAGAAAGGAAGAGATTCAGAGGAAC
>JXCR01121081.1:12081-24308 GCA_002079205.1 Phalaenopsis hybrid cultivar
AATTTCATGGATGACATACTCTCCCATGAAATCAAATGTGACTCTCCCCCTATTGTAGAAATCATAACCCTTTCAGAACATTTGTTTCTCAAAATATTTTAACATTTTAATTGGTCAGATTGAAAAGTAAATGAAGATTGGAGTACAAATCATCACAAATTATTAACATTTAAAACCATAGAAAATAAAATCAATTAGTAGGGAGAAGGATAAAGAAGACTACTCATAATTCATGAGAAGGATACGACAAAATACGAATTGCATATATAGAAATAAGTCTACAAAATAAAAGAAATAAAAGACACAACTTATCTTACAATCCTTCCCAAGCAAATCCGTAGAATTTCTCTCCAAGTCTCTCTCTTTACAAACAAACTCAATTCTCTTTTAGAAGTGTAATGAAGAAGAAAACTCTCACCTTCCCTCTCCTCTACAGAGGTGGGTTTTGGTAGGAATCTTCTTTNAAAGTCTCTCTCTTTACAAACAAACTCAATTCTCTTTCAAAAGTGTAATGAAGAAGAAAACTCTCACCTTCCCTCTCCTCTACAGAGGTGGGTTTTGGTAGGAATCTTCTTTGTTTGGTCTGAGGAAGCTTTTGAAACAATCAATTTGGATTTTTTTGGAGTTTTGTGGAGTTTTTGAGAAATGGCCAGAAACGGCCCAGGGTTTGAGCTCTAAAATTGAGCTCAAATAGTGGGACAGATGGCTGGAAGATGGTTGGAATGGGCTTTGATGGTCTTAGAGGAGCTCTGAAAGTAATTTGGTAGAGTTTCCTCAAGGAAATTAGTGATCTCTCTAGTTATCCANCTGGGACTGATGGTTGGAAGATGGTTGGAATGGGCTTTGAAGGTCTTAGAGGAGCTCTGAAAGTAATTTGGTAGAGTTTCCTCAAGGAAATTAGTGATCTCTCTAGTTATCCATGGAAGGTTGCGTTTAAATAGAGGGGAAGGAGTAGCCACCATGGTTGGCCAGTAGGTGCAATGTGTTGCCTATCTGGAGGGAAGAAGGGTGCAAGTGACCATTTAGAGTGAGCCATCTCAAGGAGTTCAAAGCCTAGGGTGATTTTCAATTTTTTTTTGGCGGCCACTAGGCCCACCGACCAGGCCAAGGCTAGTGGTTAGGGTGCTCAAGTGAGCCAGGGGGAGCTTAATGTTGATTATCACAACAGTTTGATGGTTGGTGGCAAATATATCTTGGATTTAATCAAATATGGGAACATATCCCATAAATCAAGGGACCTTTAGCCCGTGGTTCATGAAGGGTGGGCTAGGTGGGTCTAGTCTGGTCCCTAGAGTCCAAAGGCTGGGTGTGGTGAACATGNTGTTTAAATAGAGGGGAAGGAGTAGCCACCATGGGAAGAAGAGTGCAAGTGACCATTTAGAGTGAGCCATCTCAAGGAGTTCAAAGCTTAGGGTGATTTTCAATTTTTTTTGTCGGCCACTAGGCCCACCGACCAGGCCAAGGCTAGTGGTTAGGGTGCTCAAGTGAGCCAGGGGGAGCTTAATGTTGATTATCACAACGGTTTGATGGTTGGTGGCAAAGATATCTTGTATTTAACCAAATATGGGAACATATCCCAGAAATCAAGGGACCTTTAGTCCATGGTTCATGAAGGGTGGGCTAGGTGGGTCTAGTCTGGTCCCTAGAGTCCAAAGGCTGGGTGTGGTGAACATGGCTTGGTCAATTTGAATGGGTTTGGTTCAATTTAACACTTGGGCTCAAAATCATGTCATGGACTTGGATTTGAATGTGGGTTTGGTAAGACTTTGAGTTTGGCTCAATTGATTGATTAAATTGGCTAGGATGTTGTCATGAGAAGTTTGGAAAAAGAATTGAGTGATTTTGAATTGATTTGGGAGTTCAATTTAGTGGATGTTGACCCATGAAAAATTTTCAGGAGTTTGGATTAGACTTGGGTTTGGATTGGCCTAGGTTTTATGTTAGGCTCAATTGATGCTTCAAATTTGTCTAAGGGTATGTAATGAATAGTTTTAGATATCAACTGGTTTAAAATTTTGGAGTTATGAGGTTCGGTTTCATGGAATTTAGACTTATGTGCAAATTTTGGGATTTTGGCTTAGGTTGGATTTGGGTGCAATTTAAGGCTAGGCTAGGGCCAATTGATAGTTAAGATCACCTTAAATGGAGTAAGGCATCCAATTCTCTATCCAAATCTTTCAGATAGGTTTAAGACCACGTTAAATGGAGTAAGGCATCCTATTCTCAAATCTTCAAGATCGGTTTAAGATGACCTTAAATGGAGTAAGACATTCGATTCTCTACCCAAATCTTCGAGATAGGTTTAAGACCACCTTAAATGGAGTAAGGCATCCTATTCTCAATCTTCGAGATCAGTTTAAGATCACCTTAAATAAAATAAGGCATCTGATTCTCAACTCAAATCTTTTGAGAACTGTATGAGACCACCTTAAATGGAGTAAGGCATCTGATTCTCTTTCTGGGGTTGATACCAAAATTTCAATTCCCATATCGAGGTCAGTACCTAAATTATGATTCCCATCCCCCCAAACTATTGTAGTAAAAAGTCAAAGTTTTCTAACAATCAAGTTGAAATTGAATTTTCAGTGTGACCGTCGTGGTCGTTTTCAAAATCCCTTTACTTCTAATCTCGACTAGAGTTTCTCAGTTTCGCTCGGATATTCATTTGCTAATTACCCAGTGGAAACAACTGTAACTCAATTTTGCTCTTTGTTATATCTTTATGGACTTAGAAGTCTGTGTTGGTTTTATTGATCTCGTTGGTCAACGCCAATACGCGTGGTGTGCTTGCCCGCCACACCCCACCTATTGAGGATCCATTTGTTGACCTCACTTTTGGTTGAGGTATAGTTGTTCCTCTTTAGTAGCCTAGGATCTAGCCATAGGACCTTTCTGTTGACTATTCCCAGAGGACTAGAAAGGAACCCTAACCATTAGAAATTTTAAACTCTTATTTGCTAAACTTCAAGTTCCATATACTAGTCCTAACCCCTAGCACTTAGTAGGTGGGGCCACTATACGGGAGCACAAGGAGAGTTCTCATAGGATTGTTTGGCCTTAGGGTTGACTCTAGGTGTATGTCTTGAGCTAGTGCATAGATTGTCACTCACTTGCACATTACACCCCACTCACAACCCTAAACCCAAACTTGTTAACTTTGATCTCTTGATCTGTTGAGAGACTCACATAGATGGTCTCCTACACCCACTAACCCTAGGCTAGGATTTAGATAAGACCATTACATAGAGGACTCAAATAGAGATTTCATTGGTCCATAGCTCAAATAAGGCGGTTAGCACCTAAATTTCACCAAAACACCTAACTTATCCTTTTGCCCCCCAAATCTATCCAATTTACCAAAATACCCCCAAACCCTAAGTTTGAGAAAAATTCCCANCATAGATGGTCTCCTACACCCACTAACCCTAGGCTAGGGTTTAGATAAGACCATTACATAGAGGACTCAAATAGAGATTCCATTGGTCCATAGCTCAAATAAGGTGGTTAGCACCTAAATTTCACCAAAACACCTAACCTATCCTTTTGCCCCCCAAATCTATCCAATTTACCAAAATACCCCCAAACCCTAAGTTTGAGAAAAATTCCCAATTCCACCCAAAATGCCCAAAATTGTTCTAACATCAACTCAACCCATTTGAAATCACCCAAATTACCAAAATACCCTTGGTGGCCCAAACTTTCTCAAAATCTTCAAAATCATTTCAAATGTCCCCAAAATCAATTTGGATCCTTCAATTGAACCCAAGTTGACCAATTTGACCCATTTTGACCAAAAGCCCCAAAATGCCCTCAAAGGCCCAATTACCCTACTTCACCCTAAATGTCCACCAATTTAGATCAATTTTTCTCAATTTCAATTCTAAACTCAAATTCATCATGACCAATCTCAATTCAGATCAAATTCTAACCCAATTGACTCGTACTTTGAGCCCAATTTCATCCAAATCCAAAACCCCCAATTTAGCCATATCTCGAATGTCACCAAATTGAATGTCCAAACTCTGAAATTGTCACCAAATTAATGATAAGAACTCTTCATAGCATCCCCCTAGACCATTTTGAATGCTCAATTTGGAATTAGCCTAACTCTAGCCTAACCTAAACACAAGTCTAACCTAACNATCAATTTTTCTCAATTTCAATTCTAAACTCAAATTCATCATGACCAATCTCAATTCAGATCAAATTCTAACCCAATTGACTCGTACTTTGAGCCCAATTTCATCCAAATCCAAAACCCCCNAATTTTTCTCAATTTCAATTCTAAACTCAAATTCATCATGAACAAACTCAATTCAGATCAAATTCTAACCCAATTGACTCGTACTTTGAGCCCAATTTCATCCAAATCCAAAACCCCCAATTTAGCCATATCTCGAATGTCACCAAATTGAATGTCCAAACCCTGAAATTGTCACCAAATTAATGTTAAGAACTCTTCATAGCATCCCGCTAGACCATTTTGAATGCTCAATTTGGAATTAGCCTAACTCTAGCCTAACCTAAACACAAGTCTAACCTAACATCCCCAAATTAATCAAATGTTCAAAGTCCTTCAAATTAACCCTCCAAATCAATTCAAAATAACTCAAAATCCCAATGTTATGGTTAGCCAAGCCAAACCCAACTTCAAGCTAACTTGACCCAAATTGAACCCATGCACCAAAATTGACCAAGCCATGCCAAATTGATCAAACCAAAGCCTCTACAGCCAACTTCTAGACCCTAATGACCAGGCTAGACTCACCTAGCCCACCCTAGATGAGCTATGGACAAATGGTCCCTTGATTTAAGGGATTTCACACCATATTTGGCCAAAAACTTGAAATCTCTTTGCCATCATTGCTTACCTGATGCCCGAAAATATAGTTGTGTAAAATTTATAAAGCTGAATCCACTTTACAATGGTGCTAAAATCTTGATGTGGTATTTTATAAATAAGAACATTAAGCACTTAATGTTGGGATTCTACTCAAGTATACATATCGTTATCAAGTGATATAAAACTTTCTTTTTAAGTCCCAAATACCGATCCCACGAGGAAGAGTTAAATTTGAAATAATAAATTAACTTAAAAATTCATATAAATAAAACAAAATCACTGTCACTAATTTTGAATGTTTGAGATACTATCAGAACTAAATTATTAACTAATAGCAAAATTTAAATGCAAAGTTTAAAACAGTAATTATTAAAATATATTTATGTGATGAAAGTTTCTAATATGAAAAAACATCTTTCCCACTACGATGAGTTTTTGTTAAAATGAGATGAGATGAATGGTTTAAATATGTATTGTGCCAAATATGAGTAACTTTAATTCTCTACACTAATTCAGTGTTATAGAAAATCATTGGCTAATATCAGGTTTAGTCCATAAATTCGTGACTAGGCTAGGAGGATACTGACTCTCTCTCTAGAGCTCCTACTTCCCTTCCTCAGAAGGCTAACTCTTGCTTTAGTTCTTAAACACGAAGATTGAATTAGGGATTTTAGTCTATCACCCTAAAAATCTCTAATTTTACACCCAACAATGTATATTTCTCTATTTATTTGCACTTAATTCCATGAACAAAATACTCCTTCATAAACTTAAATGTGCTTCACACTCTATCGTAGAACTCATACTCCATTTCTTGGATCATATGTTTCATAACATATTTTAGCAATTCAATTGACCAGATTAAAAAGTAAATTAAGAACAGAGTTAAGAAACTATTACAATTTATTTTATATTTTAACATTGGCACATCCAAATTATCTCTTCATTTCACCATATCTTAGAGTAGAGAGAAAGATAAATGAAACTACTCAGACTTCATGAGAAAGATACAATAAAACACAAATTTTATATATAAAAGATTGTTCATACAATAATAATAAACAAATAACACTTATCTGAAACTCTTTCTCAAACAAATCCCTTGTAGTCTCTCTTAGGAAATGTAGGAAGAAGAAATCTCTCACTTCTCTCCCTCTCCAACACTCTTAGAGAAGAATTCACACTTAAACTCACCACAAAAACTCTAAACTATAAAGAAATTAAATGAGTAATGGTGTGGAATGATGTGGAAGAGATTGAAGAGAGGTTGAATGGTGCGAAAGGGTGTAAAGGGGGGGTCTTTTCTGATCAATATTGTCTCTAAATAAAGCCTAATGTCGGTTTCCAATAGGTGCATCCAAAAAATCTTCAAAAAGAGTCCAAATTTGTCAAATCTTCTAGAAATAGGGCCTGCACCGACACTGGCGTCGTTAGCACCAGTGACCATTTATTTACACAGCGCTATCTATCAAGTGGCGCTGTCGACATCCAGTCTGGTGTCGCCGACACTGAACATTTCTTCAAAACTCTATTTTGACTCCAAATTCCATCATTTTTGCTTTCTTTTTGCTTCAAGTCCTAAAAATCAACAACTTGCAATAAAATATGAAAAATACCTTTCTTTAAAGTGCAATATCACAAAAAATGAGTATAAAATAAGAGTCTAAAACTGCATATATTTTTGGTATATTATTACCCTCAAGAGTTAATCATAATTAACCACTCTTTGACCTCCCTGAGCTGAGAGGTGACCAGACCCTAGCCAGCCACCACCTCAGCCATAGGAAATAGTCAGCCTATAGAAGTCTAAGTTGGCCAAAACTCAAAATTGAACTCACCTAAGATGGCTAAGCTTGATTGGTTGTTAGAACCTTTCTTCCCTCCACCTAAACAACACCCTAACCACCTTAGCTTGGCCTGAGAGCCACCATAACCTCTCCTATTTAAAATACCCTCTCCATGGACATAAAAAAAGGGCTAGAAAATTCTTTGGGGGAACTTTGTCCAATTGCTTCCAGAGACTCTCCAAGAACTCCTCAACTCAATCCCACCATTCTCCCGTCTAGTTCTCACAATGAGAGCTCAATTTTGAGTTCAAAATTTCAGCATGAACCAGGACATATTTCCCCACACCTCCGTAGTCCACCAAAGTTCAATTAACTGTGCCCACACCATCAAAAGAGTGAGATGAGTTGATTCCCCATGAAAACCCTATCCTAAACAGCCTCTAACCTAGCTCTAGACCAACACCTGAAAATGACCTTGATCAAAATTATACCTAGACAATTTACTAGGGCATAAGAGTTCATCTGGAGGTTTGCTGGACCCAATCGAAGCTGCTACAACCATCTGATTGAGGCATCCTCTCTAAGACAAAGGTATTGAACTCTTATCCTAAATAGAGCTTCATTTAATTCTTCATGCATATTTACTGTATTTCATACCTTATAAACCATATGGATGTGTTTGTCTTAAGTAGATGAAGGTGTAGGAAAAAGCCTGAAGTGATTTGGTTGAGTATAGCTTGAGATCTTAAGGTTTTAGTGTGGATGGCTTACGAGTTAGATCATTTGGAGACAATGAACGGATGTCGTCTGATCGCGCATTTATTTAGTGAACGATTGTGATGGAGACAGACAAGTAGATGACACGAGTATCACGGGACTTGTGGCGCTGAGGTGTTTTGCGGCGTCGAATAGCGGAGCGCCGCATGTAAAGTTTGACGCGCCGTAGGATGAGGTGGTGCTTACTGGTTTCAGTAGAAAAAAATCTTGATTTTTTTTGATTTATTTAAATGTCAGATCTTTAAAAATTCATATCTTTTCACAGAAAAAGCATAGAAATAAATTAAAAATACTCTCTTGCTCAGTGAATAAAGGAGAATAATGTGAACCAAAAATAAAAATTATTTGTTGACTCTTTTATTTTTAATTAATTAAATACTCTCTATAATATTTTAATTCATTACCATAGCTTGAAACTTTGAAGGTTTGTTCCTTATGCCAAAGGCTATGTTCTCTGATTTTTCCAAGGTGAGATGACACATCTATGCTTCTAACCCTGATTTTTATGTTAAGATGGCTATTTTGGCTTACAGTAATTATGTAAATTAAACTTTCACTTAAAAAATTACGGGATAAATTTTAGTAGGTTTCCTATGTTCAGAGAAGATTAGGAAAAATATCATGATATTTTGAATAATTTTGTAAATTTATGTATTTAATTAAGTTTGTATAATGATACACCAAAAATATATGCATTTTTAGACCCATATTTTATACCTATTTTTGATGATATTGATTTTAATGGAAGGTATTTTGATGTTTTCTTGTAGGTTATTGATTTTTAGGACTTAAAGCAAAAAAAGGTATTTTGATGTTTTCTTGCAGGTTATTGATTTTTAGGGCTTAAAGCAAAAAGGAAGCAATGTAGGTTGTTGATTTTTAGGGCTTAAAGCAAAAAGGAATAAAAAAAAGATAAAATTTTGAGTCAAAATGACATTTTTGAAAAAATGCTCAGCGCCGACAGCGTCGACGGCACAGAACAAACTAACGTGGAGATTTTTTACTCAGCGTCGACGACGCCAAAGGTGGTGCAGAACCCGTTTCTAGAAGGTTTGATGTATTTGGAATATTTTTTTGAAGAGTTTTTGGAGGCATCTCCTGGAGAACCGACCTTGGGCTATATTTGGGGCCGAATTTCATCAGAAAATTTGCTCCTCTACGTTTTTCACTCCTTTACTTTTATTTTTCGCACCACATCATTTCATTCCACTTCCATATTAGAGTCAATTAGTGATTTTATTTTCATAGTTTAGNCGGAGAACCGACCTTGGGCTATATTTGGGGCCGAATTTCATCAGAAAATTTGCTCCTCTACATTTTTCACTCCTCTACTTTCATTTTTCGCACCACATCATTTCATTCCACTTCCATATTAGAGTCAATTAGTGATTTTATTTTCATAGTTTAGNGGGGAAATATTCTTTGTTGGTGTAGAATTGTAGAGCCTTTAGGGTGAAAGGCTAAAATCTTCAATTCAGTCTTAGTATTTAAAAACTGAAGCGAGAGCTAGCCTTCAAGTGAAGGAAAGTGGGAGCTCTGGAGTGGGAGCCGGTATTGTCCTAGCCTAACCACAGATTTAAGGACTAAACATTGAGATTAGCCAATGATTTTTTATGCATTATATCAGGGTAGAGAATTAAAATTGCTCCTATTTGGCATAATACATATTATGAACATTTATCTCATCTCATTTTACCAGAGCCTCATTGTAGTGGGAAGGATGCTTTTTCACGTAAGAATCTCCGTTACATAAACATAGTTAATAGATAAGTATTTACTATTTTAAATTTTAATACAAACCAACAGATGAACTTCACTTGACTATTCAAAATTCTGATGTTGCTGCTAATTCATTTGAGCTTAAACATGCTATTATCTAAATGGTACAAAATAATCAGTTTAGAGGATCACCTACTGAAGATCCTAACTTACATCTTGCTATTTTTCTTGAAATTTATGCTACATTTAAATATGACAGAGTGTCTAATGATGTTGTTAGGCCTAAAATTTTTCCTTTTTCATTAAGGGATAAAGCCAAGGCTCGGTTAAATTCGTTAGCACCTGGATCTATTAGAACTTGGGGAGAATTATCACAAAAATTGTTGCCTAGATATTTTCCACCCTCGAAAACTGCTAAGCTTAGAAATGATATTATATCTTTTTGTCAGCTTGAAGGGGAATTGATATATGAAGCTTGAGAAAGATTAAAGATCTTATTAGGAAATGTCCACATCATGCTTTACCAGATTATTTAATAATTCAAACATTTTACAATGGATTAATAGGATCACTGAGATCTCTTATAGATGCTGCTGGGGGTAGTTCATTAATGTCAAAACCTTTTGATGAAACATATTCTTTAATTGAATAAATGACTACTAATAATTTTCAATGGCTCTCTGAAAGGGAAAATTCTAAGAGAGTAGCTAGTATTCATGATTCTGATGCAATGTCTACTTTGACATCTCAAATTGCTGCTATTTCTAAAAAAATTGACCAAATGAGAATGAATTACTCTCAAGTAGCCCCAGTATTAGAGGAGAATTCACTAGGACAGATTATTGATACTCAATCATCTTATGAAACTTTAAACACTATAAATAATTGAAATAACAATCCCTATTCTAACTATTTTAACCCTGGTTGGAAAAATCACCCTAATTTTAGTTGGAATAATTATAATAATTCAGTGAATCCATCCGAAAATCTGAACAATCAAGGAAATCCTAATTTTTGACCTTATTATCCTCTGGGGTTTAACTCCAATCCTAACCCACAAGTTAAGAAAAAGAAGTTGATGATGGAAGAAGTAATGTTGAATATGGGAAATCAAATACAAAATCAAGGGGATACTATTAGAAATATTAAAAATCAATTAGGACATATTGCTACTGCACTTAGTAATAGACCTTCTGGAATTCTTCCAAGTATTGTAGAAGTTAATCCAAAAGATCAAAATAAAGAGCAAATTAAAGCTATTCAATTACAAAGTGGAAAAGAAGTTGAAACAAGGATCCAAAAAGAAACTGAAGTTGATGAAGAAAAAGAAGAAATGAAAAATGATCAATAGAAAAATGAACAAACACAGAGTCCTGTAGAAAAACTATTACCTTCGTTTCCTCAAAGACTAAAATAGAAGAATAAAGATAAACAATTTACAAAATTTTTGGAAATCCTTAAGAAGTTAACGATAAATATTCCTTTTGTTGAAGCTTTGGAAGAAATGCCAAGTTATGTTAAATTTATGAAGGATGTATTAAACAAGAAAAGGAAGTTTACAGATCAGGAGACCGTTGCACTTAGTGAAGAGTGTAGTGCTATTATTCAGAAAAAGCTTCCTAAAAAATGAAAATATCCTGGTAGTTTTACTATACCTTGTGCAATTGGAGAAAAGTTTTACGGAAAAAAATTCCCCTATTACTGTAACTCTTCAGTTAGCTAATCGATCAATAACTTATCCAAAAGGAGTTATAGAAGATGTGCTAGTAAAAGTGAATATATTTATTTTCCCTGTAGACTTTATAGTATTGGATATGGAGGAAGATAAAGATATTCCCATTATTTTAGAGTGACCATTTCTCGCAACAGGGAGAGTTGTAATAGATTTGCAAAAGGAGAATTAATGATGAGAGTTAATGATCAAGAAGTGAAATTTAATATAGCAAAAGCTATGAAATATTCTGAATAATAAAAGGATAATGAATGTTTCAAGATGGAAGTAGTTGATTTTGTAAGTAATGAGCAATTTAAGAATGAATTTGAAGATAAATTAAAGCAAGGAGAAATTTTTGATACTGAAAATGAAGTAAAAGAAGAAGATTTAGATTATATTCAGGGAAAATTTGAAGCATTAGACTTGCTGGAAAATGATAGTAAAAATCTTATTCCTTCAAGTATTAAACCACCTGAACTTGAATTAAAGATATTACTTGCTCATTTAAAAAATGTATTTTTAGAAGAGTCATCTACATTGCCTGTTATTATATCTTTTGAGTTAACTGAAATTCAAGAACAAAAGTTGATAGAGATGTTGAAAAAGTATAAAAAGGCTTTTGGATGGACTTTAGCATATATTAAAGGAATTAATCCTTCAATCTGTATGCACGAAATTTTATTAGATGAACAGTATGAACCTAAAGCGGATCCTCAGAGAAGATTAAACCCAATAATGAAAGAAGCTGTTAAAAAAGAGATTTTAAAATGGTTAGATGTTGGAATTATATATCCTATTTCAGATAGTGTTTGGGTAAGCCCAATTCACTGTGTTGTGAAGAAAAGAGGAGTGACTGTTGAAGAAAATAAGAAAAATGAATTAATACCAGTAAGATAAATAACTGGTTGGCGAGTTTGTATTGACTATTGAAAACTAAATATGGCCATCAGAAAATATCACTTTTTTTTGCCCTTGCTAGGTCAAATGTTGGATAGATTGGTTGGGAACAAATACTATTACTTTTTAGATGGATATACCTGATATCAGCAAATTCCAATTGCTCTAGAGGATCAAGAGAAAACAACATTTACAAGCCCATATAGAACATTTGTTTTTCGTAGAATGCTTTTTGGACTATGCAATGCACCTACAACATTTCAAAGATGCATAATGTCAATTTTTAGCAATTTTATTGAGCATGGAATGAAAGTGTTTATGGATGATTTTTCTGTATTTGGGACTTCGTTTGAGTTATGTCTTAATAATTTAGAAAACGTTCTGGAGATATGTGAAAAAATCAACCTAGTCTTAAATTGGGAAAAATGCCAATTTATGGTTGCAGGAGGTATTGCTCTTGGACATAAAATTTCTGAAAAAGGCATGGAAG
>JXCR01121086.1:0-11997 GCA_002079205.1 Phalaenopsis hybrid cultivar
TCATACAACCTCATGTGATTCTTTCCAATTGTTGACTGAGACAATACCATCCCGGCTCTTACATGTTCTCAAAAGAAATTTTAACACCTGGTTTGGCCAAATCTAGAAGTAAATAAAGTATATAGATTTAAATCATCACAACTTCTTCCAACATTAAAGTTCAATACTCTTCACAACTTCCATCCGACACTTAATTACATATCATTTTAAGAAGAAAGAGAAAGAAAACTACTCAAAATTTATGGAGAAAATAAAACCACATCTTAGTTTAAAAGTAGAAATCATTGTCAAACCAACAACAAGTCTCAATTAAAACCAAAAATAGTCTCAAAAGATAAAAAAACTTATCTCAAGTCCTCCACCAAACTCTTTAACTTTCTTTGAATCTCTTCTCTTTTACAACACTCTCAATGTGAAACTAAAATAAAAAAAAGGATTAATATGTGGTGTTTGAAAATCTCTCCAACCATTCCCCCAATCTTGAACTTTCAAAACTTTTCAGTACTTTCAGGAGCACTTTCAAAGTCCCAATCTTCTTTCTTTTATAATTCTTCAAAAGTTGTCGTCATATCTCTTCAAAATGTGTCTTGATTCGATGTATTTCCTCAAGAGATGCATCCTTTCGCAATAATTTTTATCCATGGTGGTTGTAACCGCCTATTGAGCCAATAGTTACTTCAAAAACCTCTTCAAAATTTGAAAAAATCAAATTTACTCGTCCAAAAACTGCCACTACACTCAATTGCGGGGTTTTGGTGCATAGACGTGGCCTTCTCTGTTTACCAGGCGCTTAAGCACCGGATCTAGCGTTTAAGCGCCGGTTCTGGCGCTTAGGCGCCAAAACTTTTTTGCGCATTTTTCACATATTTACTCTAAATTTGATCCTTTTTCACTCCTTTAAGCATTTTTCACCTTTTTACCTATACCTGAAAAAAAAACCACAAAAATATCTTCCTTTAAAGTGCAATATCTCAAAAATAGTTATAAAAATGTGTCTAAATCACTATATATTTTAGGCGTATAAATCCCCCAAACTTAAAATGTTACTTGTCCTTAAGTGACACTTTAATCTTTAAAAAATAAATATGTATGATATGTATATAAGTTTCTTTAAGAGTTATTAAAATTTAGATTTAGAAATATAGTGGTCTAATTTAGAAAAATTTTTCAGTAAATGTGATCAACTTGAAGTTTAGAAATTACTAATGTTAAGAAAGATGAAAATATAAGTTTCTATCTAATTAAGAAATATTGCAGGTCTTCCAAATTTAGAATTTAGTTCTTTTATTATCTCTACTTAAAAAATTTTATCGAGAATAATTTTACTTACTATATTATATCTATAAGCTTAAGATTTTCTCAAGTCTTACACTTAAAAAGATCAAATGTAGAACCAATTTATTATTAGGCACTACTCCTCAAATTTCTCCTCTCTTATATTTTTTTCTTTTCTCTTATTTTTTCTTTTTCTCTTCTTTTTTTTATTTTTCTTTTTAGTTTTCTTTACTTTTTAGGCAAGGATTACTATAACTGGATAAGCATTTAATAATTTTGAATTCTACTTTTCTTTTCCAAAAGCAAATTCTTGATACAAAACTTTTACTTATAAATATAATGATAGCTTTGAAAATTATTTTTAATAAAAGAAATTTAAGTATTACAAATAAAAGTCTAAATTTCTAAAATTTTCAAAAATATAATGTTTCTTACTAAAGATAGTTACTTATATTAATCATTTTCTACATTAAAAACTTTTAACTTAAGGTTTTTCTTCATTACTCAAAATTTCAAATAAATTCTCTTACTTATTTCTAAAATCAAATTTTACTTCCCCAATATAATTTCATATACATGATCAATTTTTCTTTTCAAATCAAATTCACTTGTAGTTCATTTGAGAATAAATAAAATTAAAGTTTTGAAAATATTTTTCATCCCCCCAATCTTAAATTTTTATCAGATTAAACAATTTAACATCAAATATATATAAGCAAAAATGAAAAGAAGAATAACATGCTTACAGGAATTTTTATACTTTAATTATACAAGTATAAAACTAAAAACAGGAGTAAAATTAATTTTGATGAAATTTTCTAATATTTTCATTTCAATTCAACATGTAGAGATTGAATAGACTTCTAAACAGTAAATATAAAGATAAAAGCAAACTAACACAATAACTTGACTTCACAATCTCAGCATAAAAACAAACTCACAAACATGATAAAAGAAAAATACAGGGTAGCAGTNTTTAAATTTTTATCAGATTAAACAGTTTAGCATCAAAATAATATAAGCAAAAATGAAAAGAAGAATAACATGCTTACAGGAATTTTTATACTTTAATTATACAAGTATAAAACTAAAAACAGGAGTAAAATTAATTTTGATGAAATTTTCTAATATTTTCATTTCAATTCAACATGTAGAGATTGAATAGACTTCTAAACAGTGAATATAAAGATAAAAGCAAACTAACACAATAACTTGACTTCACAATCTCAACATAAAAACAAACTCACAAACATGATAAAAGAAAAATACAGGGTAGCAGTTTCTTAAATTTCAAATTTAAGATTTACTCTAGCAAGATTTTTAACTTTACAAAAGACATAGAATTAAGTTAAGTTCTAAACAAACTAAATCACAAAACTCACAACAATTACTACCCTAGAATTTTAAAACAAACTACTAACTAACACAAACATTACCATACAATAAAAAATAAAAGTCTCACACATCACATTATATAAACAAGCAAACATACATACATGTCTCAAGTCCAAAGCATGAAAACACATCACAGCACAATTCTCACTTAAACATAAAAGTACAAACCACATCACATAGTTCAAATCAACACAAAGATGCAAATGTAGCAAGCCAGGACCACATAGTTCATATCATATTATAATGATAAAATAAATCTCTTAGTTCTACTCCTCATCCTCTGAATCACCGCTATCCCAAGCTTTTGCAGACTCATAATCAGGGTATCTAGCATATGGAGGAAATTGCACTCTTTGTTTACCCTTAATGAAGCTCTCCAAAGATGAGTGAAAGTTCTCTTCATAATCACTTTTTCTCCTATTATACCTGTAAGTATGCTCTGCAAAACGTTCTAAATTTTGTACCCTTTCAGCGGTAAAATTAATATTATCCATCATCCTCTGTAATAGTTGATCTTGGGTCTTAGTAGACTCATCTCTAGATGTAGAAGCACGTGAGTTAGATGGTCTAGATGAAGAAGCAGTAGAGGTAGAAGTAGCAGACGTCTCCAGTCCACAACTCCTAGAAAATCCTCCTCTCCTGCTAAAAATTGAATGCTCACGATAAGTATTCACATTCACCTTAGTGATGGGCTTTAGAGGTAACAACACTTCCTTCCAGCTATCATATTTAACTCCAGCCTGCTCACATAAAGAAAAGATCAATGAAGCAAATCCCAGACCTGCAGTAGTAACAACAGTGATAGAACTGATGATAGTCTGACAATTCAAAGCTCCTATATTGATGAGTATTCCTTCCCGAATAAAATACTTTAACGTCGCTCTCTCTGTGGTCACTTCACTAAGATGATTTATTGGTAGCAGACGAGCAGAAATAAAATAGTGTCAAACCTTTGAAGGTGCACATAATTTTGAAGTTGGAAAGTTGACTCTCCTCTCATTAGTGATCTTCCAAAGACCTTTCCCAATAGTCAGGTAAGAAATAATCTCATCTAACTCTACTTTAGTCGTACTATAATTTGCATAAAAACATAATGTATCAGGTGGGAGATGATAAAATAAGTTGGTTACCTCCGGTCAAAAAGGTACCAACTTTCCTCGAACCATGACTCTATTGTCTTCAGCCTCAGGAAGGTTTGCATAGAACCCCCAATAATGGAAATAACCGCCACAGCAGAAAAACAGCAGAATCATTTCCACTGTCGGCAAATGATCAAATCCATTACGTCTCCAACTGGATTCCTAAAACACCGCTCCTAAATCATTTTCGTGATTGCAATGCATCACTGTACCGATCCTCAGCCTTTGAACTAACAAATTTACACGAATCGAAAAGGCTCCTTTCTTTGCTCCTCTTCATTCTTGGCTGCAAAAATCAAGTCTAATTTACTAAAATAAACTTCTAAAGTATAATCTACTTTTCCAAGCAATTTTCATAGATTTTTTTCTCATTTTTCACCATGAATAGTGAATTTTTGAATTTCTCTAAATGTGCTAAATTATGGTGAAATTCTAAAATTTTTGTATATAAGTGAAGCTCTTACCTCAAGGAACTTGGATGTAGTGAATTTCACTTGATTCCACCAAGAAATCTTCACTTTAGATGTTCCCTAGCCATTCAAAATCATGATTTTAAGAGGTTGAAGGTGACGGGAGGCATAAAATGGTGATTTTCAGGCCAAAATTTCACTTTTATCCGTTCGCGAACAGGTTTTCGTGAACCGGCACTTAAGCGCGGGTAAGTGACACTTAGGAGCCTGCCTCTTGGGTTGGCTCGCGCTTAAGCACGAGATGTGACACTTAGGCACTAGTGCACATAAAATGCATTATTTGCCTAAGTAAACCACCCCAAAATGGTCTCATAGCACTTAAATGACTATTTTCAACTTTCTATAACTCCTCTCTCTCTCTCGAAAGTCTCTATAATAACTATTTCAATTCAAGGCTAAAAATAACACAAATTTTCCCACAAGAAAACTTATATTAATTCACAAACAAGTACAAATACTATTAAACACTTAATTATCACTCTAAATAGTCTTGGATGAGAAAATTTTATTAAGTACAAATACACAACAATCATTTCACAATTAAACACATATAAGAAGTCATAAATACTAAAACAAGACTCTAAACACTAAACCACTTGAAAACAACAACTTATATCACACAAATTATATTACTAAACATAAATCCATTCTTTATTCGAAGGAACAAGTTCCTGTCTTTCATTAGTCTCTCCAGGAATATAGAGTTAATAAAACAAACGGTGGTGAAGAGCTTCTTCAATCCACTTTTACTTTATGAACATCACCTTATCCGCTTCCTCTATAAAGCTTATGTGGCTAAATTGCATCTTCAATTGCCATCCAATATGCTCTAAATGTGCTTGCAACTCAAGTACTTTGGTCTCCAATAAAACCATAGTATTCTCCTTTTTGTTGATCTTCTCTGATATCCCTTTAATACTAACGGCTAAGAAACTGTTATACATTTCTTGTTCACTTTGACTAATGAACCTTTTCCTTATGGTTTCATCCTTCTTCTTCAAATCCTTGTCCCATGAAGACATTTTCTATAAATCTTACTTTCTCTTAGACTTTTAGGACTAAAAATGATCTTGTGTGAAATTCCTTCACAAAAACCTTCTATTTATAGGCCTAAATCCTTTCAATAAATTCTACACACGTTTAGAAATTGTCTTGGCACATTTTTACAAACTAATTGGCGTTTAAAACTTCTAGAATATTAGTTTCGCACATGTGTTTAAACTGCAGCGCTTAAGCGCCGGATCTGACGCTTAAGCACCAATGCACATTTTTGCACTAGTCAACTTAACATCCAAATTCTCATTCTAACATGTCTAGGTCACTAAAAAAAGTCTTAAAATCATTACTAACACATAATAGTTTCAAAAATACTACCCCAATTTTCTTAATGACACACAAAACAACAATCAAAATAAAAACACTCTGATAACTATGGGTTGCCTCCCACAAAGCACTTGGTTTTACTTTGTCAGCCCGACATAACCAGTGCATATTCTAGTTAACCCAACATCATTATATCATTCAGTTTATGTTAATCTCCTATAAAATAAGGTTTCAGTCTATGCCCATTAACTTTAAATATTTTGTCAGACTTAGGATCTTTAATATCCATAGCTTCATAAGGGTAAACTTTTATCACAACAAATGGGCCCATCCACTTGGAATTAAGCTTACCTGGAGATAATCTTAACCTTGCATTATATAGCAAAACCTTTTGCACTGGCTAAAATTTTTTTAAGAATCCCTTGATCATGCCACCTTCATCTTTTCTTTATAAATCTTGGTACTCTCATATGATTCATTTCTTATCTCTTCAAACTCATTTAATTGCAATAATCTTTTCTCAACAGTATCTTTTAAATTATAATTGAACTCGTTAATCGCCCAATATGCTTTATGCTCAAATTCAACTTGTAAGTGACAAGCTTTCCCAAATATTAGCCTGTATGGGGACATTCCTATAGGATTTCTATATGTAGTCCTATAAGCCCACAAAACATAGACAAGTTTGACTGACCAATCCATTTTTGTTGGATTCACAGATTTTTCCATAATTCTTTTAATTTTTGATTGGATAATTCAGCCAAACCATTTGTCTGAGGATGATAAGCAGTAGCAATCCTATGATTTATATGTGATTAGATAATTCAGCCAATACACTTGTCTGAGGATGATAAGCAGTAGATATTCTATGATTTATATGATATTTCTTTAATAACTTGATTAAATAATTCAACCAAATCACTTGTTTGAGGATGATAAGCAGTAACAATCTTATGATTTGTAAGATATTTCTTTAATAACTTCTCCATTATGACATTTCTGAAATGACTTCCCCCACAACAATGATAACTCTAGGCAATCCAAATCTATAAAATATGTTCATTTTCAAAAGTATTGTAACACTTTGAGCATCACATCGAGGTAAAACAACAGTTTCTATCCATTTGGATACATAGTCCACTACTAACATAATATATAAATTTTCGAAAGATGGTATAAATGGTCCCATGAAATCTAATCCCCAAACATCAATATTTCAACTTTTACCATATAATCGAGGGGCATCCCATTTCTTCTAGAAATATTGCCTACTCATTGACATCTATCACAAGTTTTGATTTAAGCATTAACATCTCTAAAAATTGTAGGTCAATAGAATCCAGATTATAAAATTTTGTATGTTGTTTTATCAACACCAAAATATCCCCCAAAATCAGGATTATGACATTTTTGGATAATTTCATAAGTTTCATCTAATGGTACACAACTTAGAATAATTAGATCCTTTCCTTGTTTATATAAAAATGAGTCATCCAATAAATAAGTCTTAGCTTCAGAAATAAATTTTCTCTTTTGTTGGTATGTCATTCCATAAGATATAATATGGCTAATAATAAAGTTCACAATGTTGGCATACCACAAAACTTTCCACTCATTAATAGTGAATAATTTTTCATCTAAAAAATGTTCATTAATTTCTTTTTCGAAACAGAGTGGTTTTTATAACTCAAGCATGGACAAATGATCAGCAATTAGATTTTCAGTCCCCTTTCGATCTACTATTTCAAAATCAAATTCTTATACGAGAAGAATCCATCTTATAAGTTTAGGCTTAGCATCCTTCTTTTTCATTAAG
Organism: Phalaenopsis hybrid cultivar; assembly: GCA_002079205.1. NCBI lineage: Eukaryota > Viridiplantae > Streptophyta > Magnoliopsida > Asparagales > Orchidaceae > Phalaenopsis > Phalaenopsis hybrid cultivar. The sequence continues at coordinate 7,419 of JXCR01121086.1, forward strand.
TACTTAATAGCAGAATGATCAGTATACACTACACAATGAGTTCTAATTAAATATGATCTAAATTTATCAAAAACATATACTATTGCTAATAACTCTTTTTCAGTTGCTGTATATTTAAATTGTGTTTCATTAAGATTTTTACTAGCATAGTAAATTACTTTAAAAAATTTATCATATCTTTGTCCTAAAACAACTCCTATAACATAATCACTAGCATCACACTTCAATTCAAAAGTTTTTCCCCAGTTCGGTGAAACTATAATTTGTGATTAATTTTTCTTTTCATAAATTAAAATATTTTAGGCATTCCTTATCAAAATTGAAAATTGCATCTTTCTCAAGTAAATGGCATAAAGACTTAGCAATCTTAGAAAAGTCTTTAATATGTCACCTGTAGAATCCAACATGTCCTAAAAAACTCCTAATTTCCCTTATATTTGTTGGATAAGGTAAATTAACGATCACTTAAATTTTAGCAGGATCTACTTATATACCATTTTCTGATATTTGATGATGTAATACAATTCCTCCTGCTATCATAAATTGGCATTTTCCCCAATTAAGGACTAAATTTGTTTCTTCAGAGCACTTAAGAACTTTAGATAAATGTTCTAAACATGAGTCAAATGAAATTCCAAACACTAAAAATCATCCATGAATACTTCAATCCCTTTTTCAATTAAATCACAAAAAAATTTTCATCATACCTCTTTGAAATGTAGCAGGAGCATTACATAAACCAAAGGGCATTCTTCTAAAAGCAAATGTACCATAAGGACTGGTAAAAGTTATTTTCTCTTGATCCTCAGGAGCTATTTGTATTTGGTGATAACCAGTATATCCATCCAAAAAATAAAAGTATTTATGCCTGAGATATTTGAATTTGGTGATAACTGGTATATCCATCCAGAAAATAAAAGTATTTATGCCCAAGGTCTATCCAACATTTGATCTAGAAAGTGTAATAGAAAATGATCTTTCCTAGTGGAAAGATTTAATTTTCTATAATAAATGCATATTCGCCAATCTGTAACTTGTCTAGTAGGTATTAATTCATTATGTTCATTCACAGTTACAGTTACTCCTTTCTTAGGAACGTAGTGAATTTGACTAACCTATGTACTATCTAAAATAGGGTAGATAATTCCAGCATCTAACCACTTCAAAATTTCTTGCTTAACAACTTCTTTCATNCAGTTGCTGTATATTTAAATTGTGTTTCATTAAGATTTTTACTAGCATAGTAAATTACTTTAAAAAATTTATCATATCTTTGTCCTAAAACAACTCCTATAACATAATCACTAGCATCACACTTCAATTCAAAAGTTTTTCCCCAGTTCGGTGAAACTATAATTTGTGATTAATTTTTCTTTTCATAAATTAAAATATTTTAGGCATTCCTTATCAAAATTGAAAATTGCATCTTTCTCAAGTAAATGGCATAAAGACTTAGCAATCTTAGAAAAGTCTTTAATATGTCACCTGTAGAATCCAACATGTCCTAAAAAACTCCTAATTTCCCTTATATTTGTTGGATAAGGTAAATTAACGATCACTTAAATTTTAGCAGGATCTACTTATATACCATTTTCTGATATTTGATGATGTAATACAATTCCTCCTGCTATCATAAATTGGCATTTTCCCCAATTAAGGACTAAATTTGTTTCTTCACAGCACTTAAGAACTTTAAATAAATGTTCTAAACATGAGTCAAATGAAATTCCAAACACTAAAAATCATCCATGAATACTTCAATCCCTTTTTCAATTAAATCACAAAAAATTTTCCATCATACCTCTTTGAAATGTAGCAGGGGCATTGCATAAACCAAAGGGCATTCTTCTAAAAGCAAAAGTACCATAAGGACTGGTAAAAGTTATTTTCTCTTGATCCTCAGGAGTTATTTGTATTTGGTGATAACCAGTATATCCATCCAAAAAATAAAAGTATTTATGCCTAGCAGGTCTATCCAACATTTGATCTAGAAAGTGTAATAGAAAATGATCTTTCCTAGTGGAAAGATTTAATTTTCTATAATAAATGCATATTCGCCAATCTGTAACTTGTCTAGTAGGTATTAATTCATTAAGTTCATTCATAGTTACAATTACTCCTTTCTTAGGAACGTAGTGAATTTGACTAACCTATGCACTATCTAAAATAGGGTAGATAATTCCAGCATCTAACCACTTCAAAATTTCTTGCTTAACAACTTCTTTCATAACAGGATTCAGTCTCCTTTGAAGATCAGCCCAGAGTTTGCAGTTCTCTTCCATATGAATTTTATGCATACAAATTGAAGGACTGAATTTAATAGTTACTTCACAGTTACAGTTACAGTTTATGCATAGGTATTAATTCATTATGTTCATTCACGATTACAGTTACTCCTCCTTTCTTAGGAACGTAGTGAATTTAATATCAGTAATTGTTCATCCAAAGGCTTTCTTAAAATTTTATCAAAATTTCATCAACCTTTCTTCTTCTTCCATCGTTAATTTTGAGGAAATTATAACTAGTAAAGTATTGGAATCCCCTAAAAAGACATATTTTAAATGTTCAGGAAGTAACTTCAACTCATGTTCTGAAGGTTTTTTAATTGATGGATAAGATGATTTATCTTTATCGATCATGTCCAAAATTTCAAAACTTTCTCGAAAATAGTTTGAATCTTCCTTAAAAAGTTCTTCACATCGATCTAATTGCTCTTCTTACTCGTGTTCCAAATTTTTTTCTTCAGATTTTTCTTCATAATTTGTTTTGCAATTTCATTTACTTAGATATCTTATAACATCCATCCTATAACATTTATCATCTTTACCTATTGCATGATATTTCATTGATCTTAAAATATTGAAAGTAATAATTTGATCATTGACGCACGTTTTTAATTCCTTTTTTTGCACATCTATCATTACTTTTACTGTGGCTAGGAAAGGTCTCCCAAAAATGATAGGTATCTCTTTATCTTCCTCCATATCTAGCACAATAAAATNGAACTCATTTAATTGCAATAATCTTTTCTCAACAGTGTCTTTTAAATTATAATTGAACTTGTTAATCGCCCAATATGCTTTATGCTCAAATTCAACTTGTAAGTGACAAGCTTTCCCAAATATTAGCCTATATGGGGACATTCCTATAGGAGTTCTATATTGGCAAGCTTTCCCAAATATTAGCCTATATGGGGACATTCCTATAAGAGTTCTATATGCAGTCCTCAGCCCATAAAGCATAGACAAGTTTGACTGACCAATCCATTTTTGTTGGATTCACAGATTTTTCCATAATTATTTTAATTTTTGATTGGATAATTCAGCCAAACCATTTGTCTGAGGATGATAAGCAGTAGCAATCCTATGATTTATATGTGATTAGATAATTCAGCCAATACACTTGTCTGAGGATGATAAGCAGTAGATATTCTATGATTTATATGATATTTCTTTAATAACTTGATTAAATAATTCAACCAAATCACTTGTTTGAGGATGATAAGCAGTAACAATCTTATGATTTGTAAGATATTTCTTTAATAACTTCTCCATTATGACATTTCTGAAATGACTTCCCCCACAACAATGATAACTCTCGGCAATCCAAATCTATAAAATATGTTCATTTTCAAAAGTATTATAACACTTTGAGCATCACATCGAGGTAAAACAAGAGTTTATATCCATTTGGATACATAGTCCACTACTAACAGAATATATAAATTTTTGAAAGATGGTATAAATGGTCCCATGAAATCTAATCCCCAAACATCAAATATTTTAACTTCTAGCATATAATCGAGGGGCATCCCATTTCTTCTAGAAATATTGCCTACTCACTGACATCTATCACAAGTTTTGATTTAAGCATTAACATCTCTAAAAATTGTAGGTCAATAGAATCCAGATTATAAAATTTTATATGTTGTTTTATCAACACCAAAATATCCCCCAAAATTAGGATTACGACATTTTTGGATAATTTCATAAGTGTCATCTAATGGTACACAACTTAGAATAATTAGATCCTTTCCTTGTTTATATAAAAATGACTCATCCAATAAATAAGTCTTAGCTTCAGAAATAAATTTTCTCTTTTGTTGGTATGTCATTCCATAAGATATAATATGGCTAATAATAAAGTTCACAATGTTGGCATACCACAAAACTTTCCACTCATTAATAATGAATAATTTTTCATCTAAAAAATGTTCATTAATTTCTTTTTCAAAACAGAGTGGTTTTTATAACTCAAGCATGGACAAATGATCAGCAATTAGATTTTCAGTCCCCTTTCGATCTACTATTTCAAAATCAAATTTTTGTAAGAGAAGAATCCATCTTATAAGTTTAGGCTTAGCATCCTTCTTTTTCATTAAGTACTTAATAGCAGAATGATCAGTATACACTACACAATGAGTTCTAATTAAATATGATCTAAATTTATCAAAAACATATACTATTGCTAATAACTCTTTTTTAGTTGTTGTATAATTGAATTGTGTTTCATTAAGATTTTTACTAGCATAGTAAATTACTTTAAAAAAATTATCATATCTTTGTCCTAAAACAGCTCC
>JXCR01121086.1:14762-32383 GCA_002079205.1 Phalaenopsis hybrid cultivar
TAATGAATTAGTTTCAATCATTGTAACTGGTTGAGAAAAATTCATTCTAAATTGGTCTAGCCTCCTTGAAATTGTAAAAACTTTATTTGTTAAGATGAAAAAAGCATCAGTTTCATTAATATTGGTTACTTTCTTAAGATTTACCCTTTCAGAAGGCCATTGAAGATTATTTGTAGCCCACTTTTCAATTAAGCATAAGCATCACTAAATGGTTTTGACACCAATGAACCACCAGTAGCCCAATCGATAACAGATCTAAGAGATCCACCTATTCCATTCTAAAATATTTTAATTATTAATCAATCTTGTATAGCATGGTGTGGACACTTTCTCAATAGTTCTTTAAATCTTTCTCATGCTTCATAAGTAGATTCACCATAAAATTGACGAAAAGATGTAATATAATTTCTAAACTTCATAGTTTTTCATGGTGAAAAATATTCAGCAAAGAATTTCTGAGCTAAATCACCCTAAGTTCTGATATATCTAGGTGATAGCAAATGTAACCATATCTTAGCCTTATCCATTAGTGAAAAAGCAAATAATTGAAGTCTTATAGCATCATCTAATACACCATCATATTTAAATGTAGGAAAAAATTCTAAAAAACTGGCAAGATATTAATTTGGATCTTCAGTTGGTTCTCCCCCAAACTGATTATTTGAAACCATTTGAATAATAACAAATTTAAGTTCAAATGAATTAGCCACTATAGCGAGTTTTTGAATACTACAATGAAATTTATCCACCTTAGGGTTTGCATAATCTTATAAAGGTCTAGACTCTTCAATATTTTGATTATTTTGAATTGTCATTTCTTGAAATTTTTTATTTTATCAGTAATTTTTATTTTTTAATTTTACTAAAAGTTCTTTCTAGTTCAGAATTGTAAGGCACAAGTCCTATGGAAATGGAACTATGCATACATTACTAGAAAACACATAAAATAAAAAATAAACACAGAAGAAAGAAATTTATATAAAAACAAAACTACAATATTTTTAGAATAAATCTAAAAGTTTAAATAAGACTTTATAAAAGCAAAACTTTTGCTTTCTAAAAATTTCTTTAAAAATTTTATAATTAACCTAGCAATGGCACCAAAAACTTGATCCCGATGTTCTAGATAGATGTAAAATGCGATGTATGCGATTATATGCTTAATTTTCTTAATAATAATTCTCACTTTGTAACAAAGCCAAAAAAATGATCCCAAGCAAAAGCTAGGAAAATTTTTCATTATGAAGCAAATAAGACTGCAGTTGTAAAATTTAAATATGGGATACTAGGCAAGTATATGTAACGTTATCAAGTAATATAGGAATTCCTTATTAATCCCTGAATATCGAACCCATAGGGATAACTAATAATATGCAACATACAAAATAAAAGAGATTAGATAGAAAAATTTTACTTAGCAAAGTAATCTTACTTAAACTCTAGATGTTATAATAGGAATGAAAATTCAATTCTATTTGTAATTTTTAATAATTGATAATAAAGTAAGCAACTAATTAACTTGAATAAATACATACAAGAAGAAGGCAATATAAATAAAATATCTTCTTACTTATCATGAATTAGTAACAAGTATATGAATTCTGTTGTGGAAGTCTTCTAATTGTGTTGTGTCAAATTGGAACAATAATATTCTTTACCCATACTAGAGATTCTATAAAGAACATTGGCTAATCTATATTTTTAATAGTTTTGAAGATGGGATAGGTAGAAAAGATACTAGCTCTCAGTTTAGAGTTCCCTCTTCTCCCTCCACCTAGTGCTAACATCTCGTAACCTAAAACTATAAATCAAATAAGTGGCTTTAGTCTATCACTCTAAAGTACTCTAATTGTACACCCTTAAAAGTTTTTTTCCCTATTTATTTGCACTCAACCTCATGAACTACATTCTCATTCATGAAATCAAATGTTTTTCTTATCATTTGTTGACTGAGACAATATCATCTTGGATCTTACATGCTCTCACAATAGGTATTAACATCTTAATTGGCTAAATCATGAAGTAAATGAAGTACAACGTTTAAAACCATCACAACTTCTTAAAATCTTAAGGTCTAATACTTCACACAACTTCCCTTCAATACTTAATCATTTATCATTTTAAGGAAAAAAATAAAGAAACTACTTAGAATTCACGGAGAAAACACAACCACATTTGACTTTAAAAGTAAAAAACATGCATACAAACAAGAAGTCTAAATGAAAACCAAATGTAGTCACAAAGATAAATAGTTATCTCAAATCCTCTCCATCAGATGCCTTGAAGTTCCTTTGAATTCTCTTCCTTCACTCACAATACAAACTAAAACTCAAAATAAAAAAATTTGGGCAGCAGCAGCGGCGGCAACAACAATTACTTTGGATGGATGGTTGATGATTGGCTGGCTACCCTCCTTTGATTATCCAAGTCTTCTTTAATAAAAATCTAAGGGATGCATTAGTGTCTCTTCTGAATGTGTCTTCATTCAATGAATCTTCTAGAAGTTTCCTCCTTTCAAGAGACAATTGAATGAATTTTTGTGTCCATGAACGATTTCCCATGTTTTTACCAAGGTTAGCTTCAAGCACCTCTTCAAAAATTCATCCAAATTCAATGAATCATCAAATAACTACTTCTAGCGCTTAAACGCGAGATACGTGACACTTATACATGGCTCTCTCTATTTAACTGGTGCGTAAGAGCCAGCTCTGGGCACTCATGCGCCTCAGTTCATTTTTTCACCTTCTTCATTTTTGCTACAAATTTGATCCTTTTTCACTTATTTTATCATTTTTCATTCATTTGATTGTAGTAGAAAGAAAAACACACAAATTCATTTCATTAAACCCAATATCTCAAAAATAGGTATAAAAATGTGTATAAAAAAACTATATATTTTAGGTGTATCAGTAGACCTATCATTTACCTACAATGTTATCTTCGACCATCCCCTGCTCAATTACCTTAGGGTTGTCTCCTCTACCTACCATGTGGATGAGAAATTCTTGTGTGATGGAGAGGTTATCACTGTTTGCGGTGATCTCTAGCAGTATCACACATGTTAGCTTCAGGTAGTTAAAAGTGTCTAACAGGAACCCCTAGGTTATGTAGTCTGTGAGGAAGGGGTCTCGAGACCAATGAGAGTATCCATCAGATCCGTGCAATCGAAGGAGACACTGGTAATTTTGTTCTACTAAGTAAAGTTTTTGATGTTGGTAACATGAATGCATTAATTGACACCTCCAAATCAAACGAGAAAATTTTTCAATGCTTGAGGTACAGATCCACATCTCCTGCCATTATCAAAACCTTAACCTAATGACCCATCTAATGAAGTAGATAATGAGTTCGTCAGTTATCGCTTTCAAAAAGACAATATGGAAGGTGGTCTTAAAGCTATTGTAGACCGACTACATTTGAAGTTCCAGTACCTAGCGTGGGAGTTAAACATTGTCATAGTAAAGTGAAGGATGTGTGTTGACTTCAACAATCCAAATATTGCTTGCCCAAATAACAACTACCCCTTACAAGAAGTTGATGTGCTCATCATGCAGTGGATGGCCAGTCTATGATGAGCTTCATCATCACCTTCTCTATCAACCATCAAATCAAGATGCATCTAGCTAACACTGAAAAGACTACATTGACCACAAGTGATGGGGTGTATTGCTACATAATAATGCCCTTTGGGCTAAAAAATGATGGTGCTACTTAACAACACAAGATGGATGTATGTTTTGCTAAATAAAAACTAAAAAAAATATTGAAGTATTTGTGGACTACATCTCAGTGAAAGATAAAATGTCAAAGCAACAAATGAAAGATTTAGAAGAGGCCTTGAAAACTTTTCAAAAATTTCACATGAAGTTGAATCCTCTCAAGTGTACTTTCAAAGCATATACAAATAAATTTTTAGGATATATCCAATCTTTAAAGGGAATAAAAGATTAAATAGAAAATTTCTAGAAGTTGATCAAAATTTCATTTCCCTGAAACATCAAGGAGGTCCAAAAGTTGACTAGTCATATTGTAGGCATGAGCCGATTCAACTTAAAATTTAGCAATAAGTGATCCCGATGATATATATGTGCAAATTATATAAAATTGACTCTACTTTACAATGGTGCTAAAACTTGACGCGTTATTTTATGAATAAGGAAATTAAGCAATTTATTTAGCGATTCTATGCAAGTATATGTATCGTTATCAAGTAATACAAGACTTTCTTTTTAAGCCCCAAATATCGATCCACGAGGAAGGTCTAAATTTGAAATGATAAATTAACTAGGAAATTCATAGCAATAAAATAAAATTACTGTCACTACTTTCAAATATTTGATGTACTATCAAAACTAAATCATTAACTACTAGGAAATATGAAATGCAAAGTTTAAACTATCACTACCAAACTATGTTTATGTGATGAAGTTATCTAATATAAAAAAATATCTTACCCACTACAATGAGTTTTTGGGAAAATGAGATGAGATAAATGGTTTAAATTTGAATTGTGCCAAATAGAAGCAATTTTAATTCTCTACTCTGAATCAGTGTTATAGAGAATCATTGGCTAATCTAAGGTTCATTCCCTAAATTTGTAGTTAGGCTGGGAGAATACTAGCTCTCACTCCAGAGCTCCCACTTCCCTTCCCCTAAAGGTTAACGCTAGCTTTAGTTCATAAACACTAAGACCAAATTGGGGATTCTAGTCTGTCACCTTAAAATCTCCAATTCTACATCCAACAATGTATATTTCCCTATTTATTTGCACTTAAGTCCATGAATGAAATACTCCTCCATGGAATTAAATGTGATTCTAACTCTGTTTTAGAACCCATACTATATTTCCTGAATTATATATTTCACAACATATTTTAATATTTTAATTAGCCAGATCAAAAAATAAATTTTGAATGAAATTTAAAAACCATCACTATTTATTTTATATTTTAAAATTAGCACATAAAAATTATTTGTTCATTTAACTATATCTCAGAGTAGGGAGAAAGATAAAGTAAAATACTCAGACTTCATTAAAAGACACAACAAAACACAAATTTCATATATAAAAGAAAGTTCATATAACAATAATAAACAAACAACACTTATTTGAAACTCTTTCTCAAAGCAAATCTCTTGTAGCCTCTCTTAGACTCTTTCTCTCTTTACAATACTCTTGATTCTCTCTTAGAAAATGTAAGGAAGAAGAAATATCTCACTTCTCTCCCTCTCTAACAACTCTTTGAAAAGAATTCACACTTAAACTCACCACAAAACACAAGACTCTAATAAAATAAATGTTTGGGCGGGGAGAAATATTTTTCTGATCATTTTTCACTCTAAATAGAGCCTAATTTTGATTTTCCAATAGGTGCATCCAAAAACTCTTCAAAAAGCATCCAAATTCATTGAATCTTCTAGAAATCGGCCTTGCAATGACATTGGTACCGTCGACGCCCATTCTGGCACTGTTGGCGCCAGTGGCCCGTGAATTAATTCATTTCTCTCTGTCAAATGGCGCTGTCAGCACTGCTCCTGCCATCGTCGGCAATGAGGAAATGCTAGCCTCTATTCTATAAGCCTGCGCCTTCAGCATCCAGTCTGGCGCTGTCGGCACTGAGTATTTCTTCAAAAACAACATTGCGACTCTAAATTCCATCATTTTTGCTTCCTTTACTCTTCAAGTCCTAAAAATCAATAACCTTCAATGAAATATGAAAAATAACTTCCTTTAAAGCTCAATATAAAAAAAAAATTTAGTATAAAATATGGGTCTAAAAATGCATATATTTTTGGGGCATCAATAAGTGCGCTGCTTTCTTGAAAACATTGAAGTGAGCAAAGAATTTCATTTGGTTTGATGAATGTGAACAAGCATTCAAAAAATTAAAGGACTTTCTAGCATCACCTCCACTCCTTTAATACCAAAGGATACATGAAAAACTCTCCTAGCTTTTGGGAGTTGGGCCCAAAACTATAAACTTAATTTGAGTTTGAAAGGAACAAAAGAAATAGTTCCAAATCTACTATGTCAGTCATATCCTAAGAGGAACGGAGCTCACGTATCTAATTATGAAAAAAATCAAAATTCACCCACATTATTTCTATATGCAGGCTTCACATATACTTTCATGTGCACTAGTGAAGTTCATCACCAACCATCTGTCAAATCAGTCTTAACCAACTTGTACCACTCCAGTTAGCTTTTCAAATGCATGGTAGAACTTCATGAATTTGATCTCACATATGTGCCCCAAACCATAATCAAGGCTAAGCTATAACTGACTTCTAGGTTGACTTTTCTGACCCAAGAGAACCCAACAAAGATACGATCGACAAAGCAATGACTGACATCCATACCTGGATTGTGCATATCGATGGAGATTCTAGTCAAATAGGGGTTTGACTTAGTCTTGCTTTAATAAATCTGACCAAAGATCATAAATACCACTCAATAAAAGTTGGACTCAAAGTGACCAATAATCAAACTGAGTACAATGCTATGGTTATCAATTTATAGTTCCCTTACATAAAACTTTTAGTAAAGATAGATTCATAGTTGGTGGTCAATCCATTACATAGGAAATTCAAAGTTAGAGACAAGATTAAACACATCTCTCGAGTGGACAGCTAGGTAACATATATCTTATCCAAGTTCTTCCACTTGGAGGTGGAGGGAGAGGGGGTGTGGGTGGGNTAGCAAAGAATTTCTGGGCTAAATCACCCTAAGTTCTGATATATCCAGGTGATAGCAAATGTAACCATATCTTAGCCTTATCCATTAGTGAAAAAGCAAATAATCGAAGTCTTATAGCATCATCTAATACACCATCATATTTAAATGTAGGACAAAATTCTAAAAAACTGGCAAGATATTAATTTGGATCTTTAGTTGGTTCTCCCCCAAACTGATTATTTGAAATCATTTGAATAATAACAAATTTAAGTTCAAATGAATTAGCCACTACAGCGAGTTTTTGAATACTATAATGAAATTTATCCACCTTAGGGTTTGCATAACGTTATAAAGGTCTAGACTCTTCAACATTTTGATTATTTTGAATTGTCATTTCTTGAAATTTTTTATTTTATCAGTAATTTTTATTTTTTAATTTTACTAAAAGTTCTTTCTAGTTCAGAATTGTAAGGCACAAGTCCTATGGAAATGGAACTATGCATACATTACTACAAAACACATAAAATAAAAAATAAACACACAAGAAAGAAATTTAAATAAAAAACAACACTACAATGTTCTTAGAATAAATCTAAAAGTTTAAATAAGACTTTATAAAAGCAAAACTTTTGCTTTCTAAAAATTTCTTTAAAAAATTTATAATTAACCCAGCAATGGCACCAAAAACTTGATCCCGATGTTCTGGATAGATGTAAAATGCGATGTATGCGATTATATGCTTAATTTCCTTAATAATAATTCTCACTTTGTATCAAAGCCAAAAAAATGATCCCAAGAAAAAGCTAGGAAAATTTTTCATTATGAAGCAAATAAGACCGCAGTTATAAAATTTAAATATGGGATACTACGCAAGTATATGTAACGTTATCAAGTAATATAGGAATTCTTTATTAATCCCTGAATATTGAACCCATAGGGATAACTAATAATATGCAACATACGAAATAAAAGAGATTAGATAGAAAAATTTTACTTAGCAAAGTAATCTTACTTAAAATCTAGATGTTATAATAGGAATGAAAATTCAATTCTATTTGTATTTTTTAATAATTGATAATAAAGTAAGCAACTAATTAACTTGAATAAATACATACAAGAAGAAGGCAATATAAATAAAATATCTTCTTACTTATCATGAATTAGTAACAAGTATATGAATTCTGTTGTGGAAGTCTTCTAATTGTGTTGTGTCAAATTGGAACAATAATATTCCTTACCCATACTAGAGAATCTATAAAGAACATTGGCTAATCTATATTTTTAATAGTTTCGAAGATGGGATAGGTAGAAAAGATACTAGCTCTCAGTTTAGAGTTCCCTCTTCTCCCTCCACCTAGTGCTAACATCTCGTAACCTAAAACTATAAATCAAATTAGTGGCTTTAGTCTATCACTCTAAAGTACTCTAATTGTACACCCTTAAAAGCTTTTTTCCCTATTTATTTGCACTCAACCTCATGAACTACATTCTCATTCATTAAATCAAATGTTTTTCTTATCATTTGTTGACTGAGACAATATCATCTTGGATCTTACATGTTCTCACAATAGGTATTAACATCTTAATTGGCTAAATCATGAAGTAAATGAAGTACAACGTTTAAAACCATCACAACTTCTTAAAATCTTATGGTCTAATACTTCACACAACTTCCCTTCAATACTTAATCATTTATCATTTTAAGGAAAAAAATAAAGAAACTACTTAGAATTCACGGAGAAAACACAACCACATTTGACTTTAAAAGTAAAAAACATGCATACAAACAAGAAGTCTAAATGAAAACCAAATGTAGTCACAAAGATAAATAGTTATCTCAAATCCTCTCCATCAGATGCCTTGAAGTTCCTTTGAATTCTCTTCCTTCACTCACAATACAAACTAAAACTCAAAATAAAAAAAAATTGAGCAGCGGCGGCGACAACAATTACTTTGGATGGATGGTTGATGATTGGCTGGCTGCCCTCCTTTGATTATCCAAGTCTTCTTTAATAAAAATCTAAGGGGTGCATTAGTGTCTCTTCTGAATGTGTCTTCATTCAATGAATCTTCTAGAAGTTTCCTCCTTTCAAAAGACAATTGAATGAATTTTTGTGTCCATGAACGATTTCCCATGTTTTTACCAAGGTTTGCTTCAAGCACCTCTTCAAAAATTCATCCAAATTCAATGAATCATCAAATAACTACTTCTAGCGCTTAAACGCGAGATACGTGACACTTATACATGGCTCTCTCTATTTAACTGGTGCGTAAGAGCCAGCTCTGGGCACTCATGCGCCTCAGTTCATTTTTTCACCTTCTTCATTTTTGCTACAAATTTGATCCTTTTTCACTTATTTTATCATTTTTCATTCATTTGATTGTAGTAGAAAGAAAAACACACAAATTCATTTCATTAAACCCAATATCTCAAAAATAGGTATAAAAATGTGTATAAAAAAACTATATATTTTAGGTGTATCAGTAGACCTATCATTTACCTACAATGTTATCTTCGACCATCCCCTGCTCAATTACCTTAGGGTTGTCTCCTCTACCTACCATGTGGATGAGAAATTCTTGTGTGATGGAGAGGTTATCACTGTTTGCGGTGATCTCTAGCAGTATCACACATGTTAGCTTCAGGTAGTTAAAAGTGTCTAACAGGAACCCCTAGGTTATGTAGTCTGTGAGGAAGGGGTCTCGAGACCAATGAGAGTATCCATCAGATCCGTGCAATCGAAGGAGACACTGGTAATTTTGTTCTACTAAGTAAAGTTTTTGATGTTGGTAACATGAATGCATTAATTGACACCTCCAAATCAAACGAGAAAATTTTTCAATGCTTGAGGTACAGATCCACATCTCCTGCCATTATCAAAACCTTAACCTAATGACCCATCTAATGAAGTAGATAATGAGTTCGTCAGTTATCGCTTTCAAAAAGACAATATGGAAGGTGGTCTTAAAGCTATTGTAGACCGACTACATTTGAAGTTCCAGTACCTAGCGTGGGAGTTAAACATTGTCATAGTAAAGTGAAGGATGTGTGTTGACTTCAACAATCCAAATATTGCTTGCCCAAATAACAACTACCCCTTACAAGAAGTTGATGTGCTCATCATGCAGTGGATGGCCAGTCTATGATGAGCTTCAACATCACCTTCTCTATCAACCATCAAATCAAGATGCATCTAGCTAACACTGAAAAGACTACATTGACCACAAGTGATGGGGTGTATTGCTACATAATAATGCCCTTTGGGCTAAGAAATGATGGTGCTACTTAACAACACAAGATGGATGTATATTTTGCTAAATAAAAACTAAGAAAAATATTGAAGTATATGTGGACTACATCTCAGTGAAACATAAAATGTCAAAGCAACAAATGAAAGATTTAGAAGAGGCCTTGAAAACTTTTCAAAAATTTCACATGAAGTNGATAGTCTGTGAGGAAGGAGTCTCGAGACCAGTGAGAGTATCCATCAGATCCGTGCAATCGAAGGAGACACTGGTAATTTTGTTCTATTAAGTAAAGTTTTTGATGTTGGTAACATGAATGCATTAATTGACACCTTCAAATCAAATGAGATAATTTTTCAATGCTTGAGGTACAGATCCACATCTCCTGCCACTATCAAAACCTTAACCTAATGAGCCATCTAATGAAGTAGATAATGAGTTTGTCAGTTATCGCTTTCAAAAAGACAATATGGAAGGTGGTCTTAAAGCTATTGTAGACCGACTACATTCAAAGTTCCAGTACCTAGCGTGGGAGTTAAACATTGTCATAGTAAAGTGAAGGATGTGGGTTGACTTCAACAATCCAAATATTGCTTGCCCAAATAACAACTACCCCTTACAATAAGTTGATGTGCTCATCATGCAGTGGCTGGCCAGTCTATGATGAGCTTCATCATCACCTTCTCTATCAACCATCAAATCAAGATGCATCTAGCTAACACTGAAAAGACTACATTGACCACAAGTGATGGGGTGTATTGCTACATAATAATGCCCTTTGGGCTAAAAAATGATGGTGCTACTTAACAACACAAGATGGATGTATGTTTTGCTAAATAAAAACTAAAAAAAATATTGAAGTATTTGTGGACTACATCTCAGTGAAAGATAAAATGTCAAAGCAACAAATGAAAGATTTAGAAGAGGCCTTGAAAACTTTTCAAAAATTTCACATGAAGTTGAATCCTCTCAAGTGTACTTTCAAAGCATATACAAATAAATTTTTAGGATATATCCAATCTTTAAAGGGAATAAAAGATTAAATAGAAAATTTCTAGAAGTTGATCAAAATTTCATTTCCCTGAAACATCAAGGAGGTCCAAAAGTTGACTAGTCATATTGTAGGCATGAGCCGATTCAACTTAAAATTTAGCAATAAGTGATCCCGATGATATATATGTGCAAATTATATANCAAAGGGAATAAAGGATTAAATAGAAAATTTTTAGAAGTTGATCAAAATTTCATTTCTCTGAAACATCAAGGAGGTCCAAAAGTTGACCAGTCATATCGTAGGCATGAGCCGATTCAACTTAAAATTTAGCAATAAGTGATCCCGATGATATATATGTGCAAATTATATAAAATTGACTCTACTTTACAATGGTGCTAAAACTTGACGTGTTATTTTATGAATAAGAAAATTAAGCAATTTATTTAGGGATTCTATGCAAGTATATATATCGTTATCAAGTAATACAAGACTTTCTTTTTTAAGCCCCAAATATCGATCCACGAGGAAGGTCTAAATTTGAAATGATAAATTAACTAGGAAATTCATAGCAATAAAATAAAATTACTGTCACTACTTTCAAATATTTGATGTACTATCAAAACAAAATCATTAACTATTAGGAAAACTGAAGTGCAAAGTTTAAACTATCACTACCAAACTATGTTTAAAATTAGCACATAAAAATTATCTGTTCATTTCACTATATCTCAAAGTAGGGAGAAAGAAAAAGGAAAATACTCAGACTTCATGAGAAAGACACAACAAAACACAAATTTCATATATAAAAGAAAGTTCATAAAACTGCTTAGACTTCATGAGAAAGATACAACAAAACACAAATTTCATATATAAAAGAAAGTTCATACTAAAAATAAACAAACAACACTTATCTGAAACTCTTTCTCAAAGCAAATCTCTTGTAGCCTCTCAGACTTCATGAGAAAGATACAACAAAACACAAATTTCATATATAAAAGAAAGTTCATACAATAAAAATAAACAAACAACACTTATCTGAAACTCTTTCTCAAAGCAAATCTCTTGTAGCCTCTCATAATAAACAAACAACACTTATTTGAATCTCTTTCTCAAAGCAAATCCCTTATAGTCTTTCCTTAGAAATGCAGGAAGAAGATATCTCTCACTTTTCTCCTTCTCCAACACCTCTTGTAGCCTCTTCTAGGAAATGTAGGAAGAAGAAATCTCTCACTTTTCTCATTCTCTAACACTCTTAGAAAAGCCTCTTCTGGGCTCTTTCTCTCTTTACAATACTCTTGATTCTCTCTTAGAAAATGTAAGGAAAAAGAAATATCTCACTTCTCTCCCTCTCTAACAACTCTTAGAAAAGAATTCACACTTAAACTCACCANCGTTATTTTATGAATAAGGAAATTAAGCAATTTATTTAGCGATTCTATGCAAGTATATGTATCGTTATCAAGTAATACAAGACTTTCTTTTTAAGCCCCAAATATCGATCCACGAGGAAGGTCTAAATTTGAAATGATAAATTAACTAGGAAATTCATAGCAATAAAATAAAATTACTGTCACTACTTTCAAATATTTGATGTACTATCAAAACTAAATCATTAACTACTAGGAAATATGAAATGCAAAGTTTAAACTATCACTACCAAACTATGTTTATGTGATGAAGTTATCTAATATAAAAAAATATCTTACCCACTACAATGAGTTTTTGGGAAAATGAGATGAGATAAATGGTTTAAATTTGAATTGTGCCAAATAGAAGCAATTTTAATTCTCTACTCTGAATCAGTGTTATAGAGAATCATTGGCTAATCTAAGGTTCATTCCCTAAATTTGTAGTTAGGCTGGGAGAATACTAGCTCTCACTCCAGAGCTCCCACTTCCCTTCCCCTAAAGGTTAACGCTAGCTTTAGTTCATAAACACTAAGACCAAATTGGGGATTCTAGTCTGTCACCTTAAAATCTCCAATTCTACATCCAACAATGTATATTTCCCTATTTATTTGCACTTAAGTCCATGAATGAAATACTCCTCCATGGAATTAAATGTGATTCTAACTCTGTTTTAGAACCCATACTATATTTCCTGAATTATATATTTCACAACATATTTTAATATTTTAATTAGCCAGATCAAAAAATAAATTTTGAATGAAATTTAAAAACCATCACTATTTATTTTATATTTTAAAATTAGCACATAAAAATTATTTGTTCATTTAACTATATCTCAGAGTAGGGAGAAAGATAAAGTAAAATACTCAGACTTCATTAAAAGACACAACAAAACACAAATTTCATATATAAAAGAAAGTTCATATAACAATAATAAACAAACAACACTTATTTGAAACTCTTTCTCAAAGCAAATCTCTTGTAGCCTCTCTTAGACTCTTTCTCTCTTTACAATACTCTTGATTCTCTCTTAGAAAATGTAAGGAAGAAGAAATATCTCACTTCTCTCCCTCTCTAACAACTCTTTGAAAAGAATTCACACTTAAACTCACCACAAAACACAAGACTCTAATAAAATAAATGTTTGGGCGGGGAGAAATATTTTTCTGATCATTTTTCACTCTAAATAGAGCCTAATTTTGATTTTCCAATAGGTGCATCCAAAAACTCTTCAAAAAGCATCCAAATTCATTGAATCTTCTAGAAATCGGCCTTGCAATGACATTGGTACCGTCGGCGCCCATTCTGGCACTGTTGGCGCCACTGGCCCGTGAATTAATTCATTTCTCTCTGTCAAATGGCGCTGTCAGCACTGGTCCTGCCATCGTCGGCAATGAGGAAATGCTAGCCTCTGTTCTATAAGCCTGCGCCTTCAGCATCCAGTCTGGCGCTGTCGGCACTGAGTATTTCTTCAAAAACAACATTGNACGCCCATTCTGGCACTGTTGGCGCCAGTGGCCCGTGAATTAATTCATTTCTCTCTGTCAAATGGCGCTGTCAGCACTGCTCCTGCCATCGTCGGCAATGAGGAAATGCTAGCCTCTATTCTATAAGCCTGCGCCTTCAGCATCCAGTCTGGCGCTGTCGGCACTGAGTATTTCTTCAAAAACAACATTGCGACTCTAAATTCCATCATTTTTGCTTCCTTTATTCTTCAAGTCCTAAAAATCAATAACCTTCAATAAAATATGAAAAATACCTTCCTTTAAAGCTCAATATAAAAAAAAATGAGTATAAAATATGGGTCTAAAAATGCATATATTTTTGGGGCATCAATAAGTGCGCTGCTTTCTTGAAAACATTGAAGTGAGCAAAGAATTTAATTTAGTTTGATGAATGTGAACAAGCATTCAAAAAATTAAAGGACTTTCTAGCATCACCTCCACTCCTTTACTACCAAAGGATACATGAAAAACTTTCCTAGCTTTTGGGAGTTGGGCCCAAAACTATAAACTTAATTTGAGTTTGAGAGGAACAAAAGAAATAATTCCAAATCTACTATGTCAGTCATATCCTAAGAGGAACGGAGCTCAGGTATCTAATTATGAAAAAAATCAAAATTCACCCACATTATTTCTATATGCAGGCTTCACATATACTTTCATGTGCACTAGTGAAGTTCATCACCAACCATCTGTCAAATCAGTCTTAACCAACTTGTACCACTCCAGTTACCTTTTCAAATGCATGGTAGAACTTCATGAATTTGATCTCACCTATGTGCCCCAAACCATAATCAAGGCTCAAGCTATAACTGACTTCTTGGTTGACTTTTCTGACCCAAGAGAACCCAACAAAGATACGATCGACAAAGCAATGACTGACATCCATACCTGGATTGTGCATATCGATGGAGATTCTAGTCAAATAGGGGTTTGACTTAGTCTTGCTTTAATAAATCTGACCAAAGATCATAAATACCACTCAATAAAAGTTGGACTCAAAGTGACCAATAATCAAACTGAGTACAATGCTATGCTTATCAAGTTATAGGTCCCTTACATAAAACTTTTAGTAAATATAGATTCATAGTTTGTGGTCAATCCATTACATAGGAAATTCAAAGTTAGAGACAAGATTAAACACATCTCTCGAGCGGACAGCTAGGTAACATATATCTTATCCAAGTTCTTCCACTTGGAGGTGGAGGGAGAGGGGGTGTGGGTGGGGGGTGACTCTGAGGCTTGTCTGACATAACTTAAATAAAGGAGATGGAACTAGGAGCCAAAGGATCAAAGGTTGGGATGAATCCATACATTACTTTCCATGAGACTGGGAATGTCTTAGAAGAAGCAACCAACCCGAAATGCTTCAAGATTAAGGTACCCCAATATCTTATGATCAAGGTGTAAATGTTTTGGAGGTCATTTACCTCACTATAACTTAGATGCATAAAATAAGACAAAGTAAAAGATGTTCTCCAAGAAGTATATTCATGAGAGTGTGGAAGCCAAAATGAAAAGAATAATTTTACACACCGAGTAAAACTACAATGATATTTATGGCCAGCGTTGTAGAAGTATGTTGAGGGAACCTCAAAGAGGTGTGAATAATTTCAAGAGTATGCACTGTTACAACATCAAACAGCTTACAAACTACAACCCATTGTAAATTCATGTGGTTCACAATCTAGGAAATCAATATTCTCAGGACCTTTCCCCCGTCATAAGGCCATTAATGTTCATGCTCATTGTAAACCATGGAGAAGCTATATGAGACATTGACCAAATCATTCATCATTAAAATGCAGGTCACCCCAAAAGAATATATGCTAAAGGCCTACACAGAGAAGGGGTTGCCTCGGTTGTGGAGTGGTAATGATTTGAGGATATTCTATCCCTAAGAAAAATTTTGTATTAAAATAAATAAAAATGAGTTATCATTCCTACCCTCATACTTTATTATCTATTTAATAAAAATAAATTAGTTCTTTTTCTAGATATGCTTATGATCACAGGGTTGACCGACACTCAAAGAACTTGAAAAGTTTAGGCAAAAGATTGTTGAGTCCAGCTTTACTTGGGGAACTCATACCGAATTAACAAATATTTTCACCAGAGTGACAAAACTGATAATGAGTAATGTCTGATAGGTAAAATATCCTAAAAATAAGAATGATGCAAAACATTCGATCGAAATATTGCGAACCAACCCATAATGCTCATGCATCATAAAAACCAATGTCTCAAACCACAAAATATGACAAGCTCTGGCAACAAGATTCCTTGCACATGAGAAACAAGATACATAGTCGATAGTGTATAAATCACCCCAGTAGTGAGTCTAAATGGTGACCCCACAAAGATTGTGAAAAGATCAGCTTAATACGTCTAGCATAAGGTGCAACACATCCAAGGTCACAAACTAATCAAGAAGCGAAAACATGGGTGTTGTAAGACTTGAGTCGTGTAGTAACTCAGTGGATTGATCATTAATATTCTTAACTTATTGATTCATGAATCCTCAAAGTTAGACACTCATTACAATGTAAATAATCAATAGAAGGATACAAAAATATACATCATAAAGCAAAGGTATGATGGGCCAAAATAATTCATTTCTCATTCAAAATGAAAAAGTTCCTTACAAAATTTTACCATCCGTTTTAGAAGTGATAGGAAAAAAACTTTCTATGTAAATTGCAATGAAGAAAATGAGAGTGACTATACATTTGATCACCCACAGTCAATTTGATTACACTTGTTCCCCCTCCTCTGAGCCGGGTATTAGTGTGAAAAACTTCTCCATAAATATCCTTCTAGGGGAAACCAATTGAGCCTTTTCAAGCTAGATAAAAGAAAAAGAGACCCCATCTCTAAATTTATTTTTAAGAAGAGCCACCTAAGACAAATGGGAGGAGTGCTCAGAAAAAAACTCTTTGGCATCTTCATCACTGTCATTCGTTCTTTCATGATTCAATTTTTCTCTTGAGCAGCTAAAAGTAGCTTTGATATCCTGAGCACATCCACCATAGCTTTTTAAGCCTCTCTTCAACCCCAGTAAACTTCTGCTCAACACCCATTCATTTCCGACACTATTGACAAAAGGTGGACGATTGAGATAAGAACCATCCTAAGACATTAAATGATATATATCAGTCATTCAGCATAAAGCTGGCAAGCTCTACTTCAAAAGGGCCACTTGAATGTTGGGAGATCATATAACATCTACTATCGTTGAGGGATAGCAAGCCACCATAGAGGAGTCAAAATTCCAGTCCTTTTAGAGGTTTATAATCGCAAAATTTTAGCTCGTATTCACCATTAAAATGTCAATTTGCATTTGGATAAACTTAAATAGGTGTCCCTTTGCATTTTTTTAGACAATGAAGGAGGCAATTTACTAAAGTTAGTTCTTGAAGCTTTCCCCTCATAGGGACAATCCTCCTACTGATTGACTAGCTCAGATTGATTGATCTTCGTACGGTGTTCCCATAATGGACATATTGGGCGATCTCCTTGATGAGATCCAATCGGATCACCATAAATAAGGTGACTAGCCTCATTCTTCATGTATAGCTATTGGCACTATTTTAGTTAAGGAATTGCCCGTTGGAAGTTGTCGGCCACTGGAATTGAAATCCCGTCGTCCGCTTTGGAAGGACATTTAATATATATATATATATAGTTTGGAAAAAAATATGAAATCAAAATGACCCCATATTTTTCATAGTTTAAATGAAAGAGCGCTATACCTTAAACCCTCTATATATCCCGATGGATAAACACAAGACTTA
>JXCR01121086.1:38468-50164 GCA_002079205.1 Phalaenopsis hybrid cultivar
TTTCAAAGTCATTTGGATTAAATTTGATGAATTATGAAGTGATAGAGCCTTAGGAGCAAATGTGTAATTTTGGAAATTTAGCCTTAATTAACATTTAGGCTTAATTTAAGGAGTGAAATGGACATCCTCTGATCGTAGAAACCAATCTCACTTTCTTAATTAAAAGGATAAGTTAATAAATTTTTAGATTATTAAAATTTGGAAGTTTATTAAAATAAAATGAACCTAGGACTTTGACTTTTGAAGTCAATAATTAATCAATTTAATACCCCTATTTTGATTTTCAAATAAAATTAACTAATAAATTTCTAAATTATTAAAATTTGGAAGTTAATTAAAATAAAATGAACCCAAGACTTAGGGGTATGACTTTTGAAGTCAATAATTAATCAATTTAATACACTTATTTGATTTTTAAATGAAATTCAATAAATGAATCATGATCACCCAAAGCTTAACCTTTTCAAAACTAATTAAGACACACACATAAGTCTTAAGGGCTTAGTAGTAATTTAACTTAAATCAAGACTGATTGAATGAGGATTAGAAAAACAAAATACAATTAAAATTAAAACATCTTTCAAACACTACAAGCCCAATTAGGACCAAAATTTGGCTAAATGTTCCAGCAACTTTAACTTGCCTCTTTAAGGGTCTTCACCCAAATAATTCTTAAATTAAATAACAAATGATAATTACCCTATTTTTAGGGATAATTGAGACATCAACATTCAATGAGCATTAGGGTGTTCATAGGATGAATTATTATGCAACATAATAAGTTTAAATGAGCTCGAGGCTTTTCACTAGGTGATAAGAGGGAAGCATGGATCTGCTTCTTTTTCTTAACTTGTTGGATACCTCGGAGATCTACTAAACTTAATATGTTTTGGTTGACAAAAATCATCCTTAATTAGACTCATAAGGACACACCAAAATATGACCTAGGGTTAGGTAGGTCATTAAAATTTTACTTCCCTGTTTCATATAAACTGCCTTAACATAATTTTTTAAGTTTTAGGTGGTGGAATGAGAAGACGCGCTAGGTAAGCTTTCACAATTTTTAGAGTTGTCTTTCTAGTACTTTTATTCTATACTTTCATGCGTACATAAATTTACATGCTAAACAATGATGTCACCATGCATGAAAACTAAAACTATCAGGATAGCCACAAAATCAAAACTAAAACTAAAACTAAAATCAACAAAGATAAAATTCACCGCCACAACATTCAAAATATAAAACAACTCAAAATTTAATCGCAAACATCACACAGAACTACAATTGTAAGAAAATTAAGACGTCTCTATCGGATGATCGAGAATCCCTCAGAGGAAGTAACCTACGGTTGCTAACGAGGCTTCCCACGGTCTAAATGAAATTATGGAACTTATTAAATTGAGTTTAGTAAATTCATTTGGACTAAGTGAATCCAATAGAATATAGCGTTGCCGGAACGAGGGAACCGTAGGATCCTAACCGGTGTCGTTCTAAACAACTTTAACATGCCCCCCTAAAATTTAATGAACTACAACCATAGGGCTACCTGATTTGACATCATAACTTGACACACTAGAAAGCTCAAATTCATCGCAGCAAGGTGCTTGGAGCTAGCATGGTGGGCAGCACGGTCATCTTCAACAGCAAAACCTATCTTCCCCAACAAAACCAATCTTCCTTCCTTAGACTTAAACAACAAAGCCATATGACTTCAAGGTTGCTTGCTTATGCAAGGTAAATCCTCATCTTTTCTTTAGGCCTTCGTATAACCCTGCCATACAATATAAGCTCTAACTCATCTTAGGATTCCGAGGTTGTCGTCCGTCACGACCTAAACCCTCACATTTTCCAGACTATTTGCGTGATAGTTTCACACGAATGTAACCCCTAACTAATAAAATTTGCAGGATAAAACACCTAAATATTTCTCCTCAGAAATGAAGCCAAAAAATAGGATAGCTTGGGAAGTCATCGAGGTTCTCCTCTGGATCCATGACATCTCCTAGTTCATCCTCCTTTGGACTCTACAACAAAATATTCCAAATTTGAACCAATCCCCTTTCACACCTCTACGTCCGATGTCATTGAAAAGTCCTATCCTTTGAAACTCCTTGAAGATAATATTTCTTGATTTTATCAAGAGTTTTCTTAGGTGAATTTGGTCATTTAAGATGTAATTAACTATAGAGGCTTGCCCTTATAGGAATCATGTCCAAACCCAGCTTAATATAAACCTTAATTAATTCTTTATATTAAATAAGGGAACTTGTCGGCAAATACAAATGTTTCATAGACCAAACCAATGTCATATATTCCTTAATTTAATTGTTCGATCCTCCTCCTCAAGTCTTGTGTTTATCCTTCAGGATAGATAGCAGATTTGAGGTACAGCGCCCTTTCATTTAAACTATGAAAAAGTATGGGATCAGTTTGATTTCATATTTTTTAAAAATTAAATATATATGTAAATTAGAACATACTTCTGAAGCGGGCGACGGGATTTTGATCCCGGTGACCGATAGCTTCTTACGGGGAACTCCTCCAACCAAATATAACGCCGACAGCTTCTGGCGACTCCGCTGGGGACAAGCTTTTCTCTCCATTCAAGTCAAGAAGTATTGCCTTCACACATCGGTAATATGTCCATGTCCCTATAGTCCAAAGAGTCCATCCAAATCAATAAGTATTGCCTTCACACATTAAGAGGCTATTAAGGACTCTTTAAATTTTTATATGGGGTCGGACCCCCAATAAGTGTGTCAGTGGACTAGTTCCACCTAGGCATTGTCTGCCACTAAAGGATCGCTGCACTGGGTCCTAAAAGACTTCACATCTCCCTTCCAAATTTTATTTGTTATTCTACAAATTAAACCAAATCGTGTTGTGTTGTACGCACTTAAAACTTTTCTTATACTAATTAAATTTTCCATCATTTGATTTTTCTTAAACAAAATTTTAAAATACCCATAAATTAAGACCCGCCCGGTCTACAGATCAACCTCTACTTTTAGTGCTTGCACTAAAAAATTATGAGGTTTTGGCCATATAGCTAACCCCAAAACTTTTTGTTTTTAAGCTTGCTGTAATGGCCTACCCAACGCTGACCTTTTCCTGCAACCAGCCAACAAGCCATGAAGCCCGTAACCTCGCTCCTACCATCAAATTTGGAGTTGGATTTGATGATCTCAAGGTCATCCTCGGTAATGTCCCGTTTGTGGTAATGAAGATTGCCGCACCGGAAATATAGGAACCGTCTGCAAAGTTTAACCTGAACTTCCTTCAAGACTTCCTTGCCTGCAAGAAGTCTAAAACTACTATCGTCACGGCACCCGCGAAACCTGCTATCCTTGCTACTGCTAAGGGGAAAGAAGTAATGATTATTGAGGATCTGGCTGAGGGATTAACAGTCCCAACACCCGTGTTTGAAATCGGTTCAAGTTCAAGGACTGTACCGCTGACCCGAACTCAAAAGAGGAACCGGAATAGAAGAGTTCGGAAGGCCATCAAAGCCCAGGCTTCCAAGAAGACATCCATTAGGGAGGAGGCTCATTAAGATGAAGAAGTGTTACCGAAAATTTATCCACTCCTACAAGAGAGTAGATTCCATCTTCTGATGGATATCGATGGATACGAGAGTATCTGGTAAATTGCCACCACATTACCACCTCTTTATGAACATTGTTAGGAGAGAAACAAGTTCACTCCTTTCACCAGAGTCAGTGTAGTTTTTAAAAGGCTAGCTACCAAAGAAGAATGTTTAGTTAGCAAGTTACTTAAATGGGTGGGACATGCAATTTCCCCTCGCGTGAAGAAGGAATTTTTGAAGGACGTCAAGTCCGCCAGACAGTCTCGCAATTCAACTGAAATGTTACCTAATCACATCCCCATTTGGTTCTATTTAGGGAACAAAGTTGATATCGCAGTGATTACTACTGATTATACCGCCACCAGGTCTGCAGGTCGTCGACCAGCTAAGTCGAGACTGGGTTCAAAGATCTTACCCGTCACCCATTATAGGGATATTCCTGCAATCTCAAAGGCAAAGACAAGACGATTACCTGCACTGTAGCTGGTCTACACCACGGGGAGCATACTTTCCCTCAACATGCTGATGTTTCAACTGAGACACTTTGTCCTGAGACATCATATTTGAAAAAGAAAAAGGTATGGGTAGCTAAGGTCGCTGCACCGATACAGTCTAGTGAGCCCGCGGGATAAGGACAGGGAATGAAATCAGGGTCTGAAATACTTGACATCGTCGCAACAAAATAGCCAACGAGATGGAGGAACAAGTAGAGGACGTCCATCAAAGTCCTCCAGATCTTAAAGCGGTTAAGGAATTAGTAATTAAAGAAAAAGTTGAGAAACTCAGAATCGAGATTTCCGAGTTAGCTCGAGGATAAGGAGTTTTCATCGATAGCGATGAGAAAAATTTTGGTTACAATGATTACTTGGAGGAAAATCTCCTGGATGTCCATGTAATTGAAATAAGAGCCGCCACATCTGCGCCCGAGGCTCAACCTCACACAAAAGAGAATGCCGTAGATGAGCTGCGTAGGGCTATCCTCCAAAGGGATGAACAAGTTAGTCTACTAGAGAAAAGAATAGAAAAAATAACCGCAGCCAGGATTGCCATAGAAACTTTTCAGGGGAATTCACAAGCACCGCACTTGGTATCTCTAGAGATCAATCAGCCGGAGATCATACACATCACAGATGAAAGAAGAGAGGTTTCTTCTATAAATAGAGACGAGCAACATAGAAAGGATTCTCCATCAGGTGCTATACCACTAAAGGAATTCAAGCAAATGGTTGAACAAGTGCAGGACGCCTTAACTGAATCTAAGGGTGGTGCATTGATTCTAAAGGGTAGAACTTAGTCGGAGGAATTTGATGTCGTGCCTTTCCCCAAGGGTCTTATGGCCCCAAACCTTAAGATATTTGACGGGACTAAAAATCCTAGGCAGCATATAGCATATTTCCGAGCCAGCTATGACAACACAAGGAATAGTGAAGCTCTACTCTTCCAACAGTTCATCAGCAGCTTGTTAGG
Organism: Phalaenopsis hybrid cultivar; assembly: GCA_002079205.1. Taxonomy (NCBI): domain Eukaryota; kingdom Viridiplantae; phylum Streptophyta; class Magnoliopsida; order Asparagales; family Orchidaceae; genus Phalaenopsis; species Phalaenopsis hybrid cultivar. Next base: position 43,523 of record JXCR01121086.1, read on the forward strand.
AATTGCATTTGACTGGTAGGCTGAGTTGCCCAATGGGTCAGTTAAAGCATTTTCCGAGTTGGAACAGATGTTTATGAAAAGAATCATCGGGGCGCAACATCATGTGTCTATTGGAGAGCTCATGATGGAAAAACAAAAGCCTAGCGAAACTTTGGTGGACTACATTTTGAGGTGGAGAAACCTTAACATGAAATGTAAACCTTAGCTACAGGAACATCATGCAATTTAAATTCTACTCAGAAGGATTCATAGACCAGTAGCTTTCATGCTCAAGGGACTCAGCATCAAATCCTTCAAGAAGCTACTCAGTAAAGCCAGCAGTCTTCAGGAGGAAATCAAGCACATGGAGCCACATGAAAAGGCTAAGGTGACAAGAGTTTTTGAAAAGAAATCAGGAGTAGTAGCGACCATCGACAAAGGAAAGCAGCCAATGAAGATATATGCAGAAGAGCCTCACCAGTCTTCATCATAGTATGCTCAGAAACAAAATAGTCAATCCAACTAGCGACCGCCTTAAGAAGGATCACCTCGAATAGGGAATAAGAAAATGTCTCTGTCAGAATGAGGTAAAATAGTGCAGTCTTTGAATAATGAAGCTATACTTAAAATATTCAGAAGTCTGGTGAAGAAGCCGAAGTTCAGATTACCAAACCCGAAGAAGCCCGAAGAGGTGGAAAGGAAGAATGAACTAAATTATTGCCCATAACACCTGTTGCTGGGGCACACTATAGAAAAACGCTTCGTCTTTAAAGACTGGCTTAAGAAGAACCTTAAAGAAGGAAACATAACAATCCCGAAAGAATATTTAAGGTTCCATAAATATGATTTTGGCCAAGCAAATCTCCTCAATTGATCCATATACTGGAACAAATGGATGGAGTACAACTTGGGATTAACTCAAGAGGGTCCTCAATCAAATATAGGATCCATCAAAACAATCTTCTACATATACCAGAGAAGAAAGATGGAATGAGTTCTGGAGCAGATTATCCAAGAAAATACTGAATAAGATCCACTCTACATCAAGACAAGCCTCCATCTAGATTCCTCAGCGTACCAAGCCCGAGATGAAGGTTTTGTCAGGAGATCCTTCATCGTCAAGGACGAAGAAGAAGAAGAAATGCATAACTACAACGATTGATAGCACGGGGGGTAAGATAGGGGCCCCCTCTACCAGATTAGTTATCTAAGATTTGGGGAAGAAAATCCTCAAAACCTTGACTTTGTACGATTATCTTTTTGTCCCTCCAGGATCTTATGAATATAATGATTGAGATTTTGGCTACATTTTAACTATTTCTGGTTATAATTTAACTGATTATGACCAATCTTGCTTCAATCTCAATCCCCAAAATGATCCTCAAATTGTACTTCAGTCCGGTGAACTCGTTGTCAAGTCCAAACAAGATATTAATGACACTGTTTACGATAGCACCGATAGCGAGGAGCCAATTCTCGAGCACCACGGTACACCGCTTACCATCAACCTAGATATTTCTGACAAAGAAGAGACATCGTAGGATTCAACAATGATATCTCAAGATGAAGAAATCACGGAAGTTAACTTAAGAAGCGGAAGAGTGTTACCACAAAGAACAGCTCCAACAGATAAATGAAAGCAGATAATGACTCGAGAGGAGATACCCCCACCTCCACTTGTAGAACAACCACATAATCAAGACAAAATCGGAGGATCATACAAAGTACTTTACAACATTCTAGCTCATCTTAGGAAGTTGCCGACACGATTAAGCATCTACGACGCTCTGATATTGTTAAAAGAAATTCGAGAGTCTCTGGTTACAGCTTTGCTTGACCTATAAATTTGCCTAGCTCAGTTGGCCAGCACATCCTCATATGAAGTTTGATTGTTGAAAAAATAGCCTGGGGTAACCTTCACAGATGAAGACTTGCTGCTCGGTATCGCCACCAACAACCATCCGCTCTACATCTCCATCAACATCGGCAGATTTGTGTTGTCCAGAGGTTTAGTAGATCCAGGAGCATCTCTTAACTTAATGAGCCTACGAATATTGGCCTACTTGGATATTGAAGTGCAAGAACTTATGACTGATAAAATAATGTTAGGAGGATTCAACCAAAAGGGAGAAAGAGCCCTTGGATCAATTACGTTACTTATGAAAGTGAAGAACTCGTGACAACCGCTAAATTTCATATCATCGACGTCGAGACCTCTTTTAACGCTCTGTTGGGTCGATCATGGATTCATGAACACAATATGGTTCCATCATCTCTAACTAGTGCATAAATTACTATAAAGATGGTCAAGAAAATTGCATCAAAGGAGACCTACAATCATTTTTAGTGCATGAAGTTGGTATCCAAGAAGATGCTGCCTACTACGCGCCTCCAAAGAGGACTGTCTTCTCTCGTGAAGTTACCACAAATGAAGATGAAGATTCAAAATAATTATAAATAGGAGGTCATTCAACTCTGCTTCAGCGATCTTCCACCCCTCCCTTACAACAAGTTGGTGGAGGTTCTTTTAATTCGCGCACCTGTGGTCGAGGCCGGGGACGTGGACGAGGAGATATCAATTTAATTATTGAGTGGACTAGTCCAACCATCAACATTGGTGATGAAGATAGTTTTGAAGATGAGATAATGATGACAAAACAAAAGAAAACTCAGTACGAGATATCATTAGAAGATACAGAGAAGAATGAATACGAAAAAATGTATGATCGGATAAACCACTATGTGAATGCTATGACCCTCACTCTGATTCTCCCTCAAAAGGTCGAGAGTTTAGAGGTCAACGAAGTCCATATTGTTGGGTCAAGGACGATCAAATTTTACCATGCTTCTAATTTTACTGAGCTTGAAAAACATGTAAATTTGGATGATGATCTTAATGAATTAATGGAATTGCCTTTTGATTACTTTTCGCCTTGTGTTTAAAAGTTAATTCAATAGGGAAACTTACCAATACAAATAACAAAAGATAAATTTTAACTTTTTGAAAAATTATGGAATGGTAAAAGTTGAACCCCAAATTCAAAAGTGGGTCTCGGATTTGGTACAGTCGGACCAGTCGATGATTCTGAATTTTGCATGGTTGTTACTAATGAGTCAGAAGAGGATTGCCTTGATATGGAGGATGCCTTTATGGATCAACTAAAAAGAAAATTCTCCGCCAGAATTTGAGGAGGAAATTAAATACTAGTGATGAATTGAAAGAGATTAACCTTGGGACTGAAGAACAACCCTAACCTACATTTAAAAGTTCTCTACTCAATGATGAAGAATCTTCAGAATTGATCAAATTGTTAACAGAATTCAAAGATTGTTGCATGGAGCTACGATGAAATGTCAAGGCTGCTAGCAGAGGTTGCAGTTCATAAACTCAGGCTGGATAAGAATATAACCTCAATAAAACAAGCTCCCAGGAGAATGCTCCTCAAAATAAAACAACAAGTCATCACCGAGGTGAAGAAATTAATAGACGCCAACATTGTAAAAGAAGAGCAATACCCCCACGTGGTTAGCTAATAATGTACTTGTTAAGAAGAAAAATGGATAGATCCGTATTTGTGTCGACTTCAGAGATTTGAACAAGGCATGTCCAAAAGACGAGTTTTAACTACCCATACTAGAGATGATGGTGGATATCGCTTCAACACATGAAATTATCTCCTTCATGGACGGATCATTGGGATACAACCAAGTCAAGATGGCTCCGGAGGATGCAACACTTACAGCTTTTAGAATACTGATTTGAATTTTTCGCTACGCAGCAATGTCATTCGGCTTAAAGAATGTCGAAGCAACATATCAACGCGCAATGACGAAGATTTTTTATGACCTCATTCACAACCAAGTAGAATGCTACGTGGATGATTTTGTCATCAGAAGTAAATAAAAAATAGACTATTTGTATGATTTGAGGATCGTGTTTGAACAGTTACGACGATATGACCTTAAAATGAATCCCTTAAAGTGCGCCTTTGGCGTTACTTCTGAGAAATTTCTAGGATTCGTTGTCCGTCATCGGGGAATCGAGATTGACCCGGATAAGATTAAAGCTATCTAGAAAATGCCTCCTCCTAAAACCTAAAAATAACTACGTTCCTTCCAGGGAAAGTTGGCATATCTGAGACACTTTATTTCTAATCTCTCAGGTAGGTGTCAGCCTTTCTCGGCATTAATTAGATGTCAAATTCGTTAGTGAAGAGAAATGTCATTGGGCTTTTGAGGATGTTAAACAATATTTAATGACACCTTCTGTCTTGGCAGACCCTATCCCAGGGTAACAATTGATACTTTATACCACGGCTTTACATGACTCTCTTGGAGCCCTCTTAGCCCAAATCAATGATGAGGGTAAGGAAAATGAACTCTACTNGAAGTAAATAAAAAATAGACTATTTGTATGATTTGAGGATCGTGTTTGAACAGTTACGACGATATGACCTTAAAATGAATCCCTTAAAGTGCGNTAGATTTGGTACAGTCGAACCAGTCGATGATTCTGAATTTTGCATGGTTGTTACTAATGAGTCATAAGTGGATTGCCTTGATATGGAGGATGCCTCTATGGATCAACTAAAAGAAGATGCTCTGCCAGAATTTGAGGAGGAAATTAAATACCAGTGATGAATTGAAAGAGATTAACCTCGGGACTGAAGAACAACCCTGACCTACATTTAAAAGTTCTCTACTCAATGATGAAGAATCTTCAGAATTGATCAAACTGTTAACAGAATTCAAAGATTGTTTTGCATGGAGCTACGATGAAATGTCAGGGCTGCCAGCAGAGGTTACAGTTCATAAACTCGGGCTGGACAAGAATATAACCTCAATAAAACAAGCTCCCAGGAGAATGCTCCTCAAAATAAAACAACAAGTCATCACCGAGGTGAAGAAATTAATAGACGCCAACGTTGTAAAAGAAGAGCAATACCCGCACGTGGTTAGCTAATAATGTACTTGTTAAGAAGAAAAATGGATAGATCCGTGTTTGTGTCGACTTCAGAGACTTGAACAAGGCATGTCCAAAAGACGAGTTTCAACTACCCATACTAGAGATGATGGTGGATATCGCTTCAACACATGAAATTATCTCCTTCATGGACGGATCATTGGGATACAACCAAATCAAGATGGCTCCGGAGGATGCAACACTTACAGCTTTCAGAATACTGATTTGAATTTTCCGCTACACAGCGATGTCATTCGACTTAAAGAATGTCGGAGCAACATATCAGCGCGCAATGACGAAGATTTTTTACGACCTCATTCACAACCAAGTAGAATGCTACGTGGATGATTTGGTCATCATAAGTAAATAAAAAATAGACTATTTTATGATTTGAGGATTGTGTTTGAACAGTTACGACGATATGACCTTAAAATGAATCCCTTAAAGTGCACCTTAGGCGTTACTTCTGGGAAATTTCTAGGATTCGTTGTCCGTCATCGGGGAATTGAGATTGACCCGGACAAGATTAAAGCTATCTAGAAAATGCCTCCTCCTAAAACCTTAAAATAACTAAGTTCCTTCCAGAGGAAGTTGGCATATCTGAGACACTTTATTTCTAATCTCTCAGGTAGGTGTCAGCCTTTTTCGGCATTAATTAAAAAAGATGTCAAATTCGTTAGGGAAGTGAAATGTCATTGGGCTTTTGAGGATGTTAAACAATATTTAATGACACCTCCTGTCTTGGCAGACCCTATCCCAGGGTAACAATTGATACTTTATACCGCGGCTTTACATGACTCTCTTGGAGCCCTCTTAGCCCAAATCAATGATGAGGGTAAGGAAAATGAACTCTACTACTTAAGTCATCGCCTAATACCGGCGGAAATAATGTATCCAACTATTGAGAAGCATTGTCTGACGTTAATTTTTGTCGCTCAAAAGCTTAGACATTACATGCTTTCTCATAAGATTACCCTAATCTCAAAAGTTATTCCGTTGCAATATCTGATGACCAGAACAATACCCTCCGGACATCTCAATGATCTTATTGCAATTTAATATAACTTTTTTCCCCTCTGTGCTATCAAGGGACAGTTACTAGTAGACTTTCTCGCTGCACACCCACTACCAGCTGGGTCCTCTCTCAACAATCAGTTACCAGATGAGCAAATATTACAAATGGAATTTTCTAGTGTGCAGTGTTGGGAAATGTACTTCGATGGCGCTTCATCAGCCAAAAAAGACAAAGGATCGAGCATACTTATACCAGGCTAAGCAGGGATCAATTTGGTCTTTATCACGCCAGATAAAGGTATGTTGAGGTTCTCATACCACCTGACAGAGTCGTGCACCAACAATGAAGTAAAATATGAGGCCTTAATCACCGGGTTGGAAGTGGCAATCTCAATGGATATAACGAACATTGTCATCTATGGAAACTCCCAACTCGTCATCTAGCAAGTCGTCGGACAATACATAATTCTGAAACCAAGAGTAGCAGAATACCATCAGTACACGATGGAGCTCCTGTGAGCAGATTCTTGATGTGACTTTCTGTCGGAATCCTAGGGGAGATAATGCCCATGTCAACACTCTAACAAAACTTGCTAAGGAAATGACATGTCTCCCAGAGGATTCCATTGAAATCACAGTGCAAGGAAGACAAGTCTTGTCTCAGATCAACCTCGAAACTCTACACA